>CAJQUW010017013.1:45000-229743 GCA_907163375.1 Prostheceraeus crozeri | reverse complement strand
AGTGAATCATCCGCACATTTACCCCACATGCAGTGTACATTTCGTGTGTCATCTCTCATCTGGAGAAATTCGTTTGCTAAATTCGCTCATTGAAAGAAGCAATTCCGCATTTTTAGATTCCCAATTCTTCCAAATTTATGAAAATTTACAGAATTTTGACTCCTTTTTCTGATATTTGTAATTCAGTTGCACGAACTGAGGAGTTAGGTTTGCGTGGAGTCACCGTCCAAACCTCCTGTGAGGGAGTAGTGACCATGTCAGCACCGTCCATGCCTCCGGTGAGGGAGTAGTGACCATGTCAGCACCGTCCAAGCCTCCGGTGAGGGAGTAGTGACCATGTCAGCACTATCCATGCCTCCGGTGAGGGAGTAGTGACCATGTCAGCACCGTCCATGCCTCCGGTGAGGGAGTAGTGACCATGTCAGCACCGTCCATGCCTCCGGTGAGGGAGTAGTGACCATGTCAGCACCGTCCATGCCTCCGGTGAGGGAGTAGTGACCATGTCAGCACCGTCCATGCCTCCGGTGAGGGAGTAGTGACCATGTCAGCACCGTCCATGCCTCCGGTGAGGGAGTAGTGACCATGTCAGCACCGTCCAAGCCTCCTGTGAGGGAGTAGTGGCCATGTCAGCACCGTCCATGCCTCCGGTGAGGGAGTAGTGACCATGTCAGCACCGTCCAAGCCTCCTGTGAGGGAGTAGTGACCATGTCAGCACCGTCAAGCCTCCGGTGAGGGAGTAGTGACCATGTCAGCACCGTCAAGCCTCCGGTGAGGGAGTAGTGACCATGTCAGCACCGCCCAAGCCTCCTGTGAGGGAGTAGTGACCATGTCAGCACCGTGCAGGCCTCCGGTGAGGGAGTAGTGACCATGTCAGCACCGTCCATGCCTCCGGTGAGGGAGTAGTGACCATGTCAGCACTGTCCATGCCTCCGGTGAGGGAGTAGTGGCCATGTCAGCACCGTCCATGCCTCCGGTGAGGAAGTAGTGACCATGTCAGCACCGTCCAAGCCTCCGGTGAGGGAGTAGTGACCATGTCAGCACTATCCATGCCTCCGGTGAGGGAGTAGTGACCATGTCAGCACCGTCCAAGCCTCCGGTGTGGGAGTAGTGACCATGTCAGCACCGTCCAAGCCTCTGGTGAGGGAGTAGTGACCATGTCAGCACCGTCCAAGCCTCCGGTGAGGGAGTAGTGACCATGTCAGCACCGTCCATGCCTCCTGTTGGGAAGTAGTGACCATGTCAGCACCGTCCAAACCTCCTGTGAGGGAGTAGTGACCATGTCAGCACCGTCCATGCCTCCGGTGAGGGAGTAGTGACCATGTCAGCACTATCCATGCCTCCGGTGAGGGAGTAGTGACCATGTCAGCACTATCCATGCCTCCGGTGAGGGAGTAGTGACCATGTCAGCACCGTCCAAGCCTCCTGTTGGGGAGTAGTGACCATGTCAGCACCGTCCACGCCTCCTGTTGGGAAGTAGTGACCATGTCAGCACCGTCCAAACCTCCTGTGAGGGAGTAGTGACCATGTCAGCACCGTCCATGCCTCCGGTGAGGGAGTAGTGACCATGTCAGCACTGTCCAAGCCTCCGGTGAGGGAGTAGTGACCATGTCAGCACCGTCCATGCCTCCGGTGAGGGAGTAGTGACCATGTCAGCACTGTCCATGCCTCCGGTGAGGGAGTAGTGACCATGTCAGCACCGTCCATGCCTCCGGTGAGGAAGTAGTGACCATGTCAGCACCGTCCAAGCCTCCTGTGAGGGAGTAGTGACCATATCAGCACCGTCAAGCCTCCGTTGAGGAAGTAGTGACCATGTCAGCACCGTCCATGCCTCCGGTGAGGGAGTAGTGACCATGTCAGCACTGTCCATGCCTCCGGTGAGGGAGTAGTGACCATATCAGCACCGTCAAGCCTCCGTTGAGGGAGTAGTGACCATGTCAGCACCGTCAAGCCTCCGGTGAGGGAGTAGTGACCATGTCAGCACCGTCCATGCCTCCGGTGAGGGAGTAGTGACCATGTCAGCACCGTCCATGCCTCCGGTGAGGAAGTAGTGACCATGTCAGCACCGTCCATGCCTCCGGTGAGGGAGTAGTGACCATGTCAGCACCGTCCATGCCTCCGGTGAGGGAGTAGTGACCATGTCAGCACCGTCCATGCCTCCGGTGAGGGAGTAGTGACCATGTCAGCACTGTCCATGCCTCCGGTGAGGGAGTAGTGACCATGTCAGCACTGTCCATGCCTCTTGTGAGGGAGTAGTGACCATGTCAGCACCGTCCATGCCTCCGGTGAGGAAGTAGTGACCATGTCAGCACCGTCCAAGCCTCCTGTGAGGGAGTAGTGACCATGTCAGCACCGTCCATGCCTCCGGTGAGGGAGTAGTGGCCATGTCAGCACTGTCCATGTTGACGCTTATGGATTGCGAATTGATTGTTTATCACTTGGCGGTCTGCATTGTTCGTATCGACTTCTTTGTCGGCGTCAAGTTGAAGGTCAACGGAGGACAAAGAGATCCCTTCAGTGGCGATGGCGGACTGTTCGAACACCTCTTTGCTAAAAGCATTTTCCTTATGAAAGAGTTGATGTCGCAGGTGTCTATTGTTGTAGAATTTCACATAGAGAGTCTCTGTGGACATTGACAAAGGTTTCATGTCAAATCTTATTTATTATTCTCTCTTCGCAATGCTTTTTATCTGCGAAGGTAGGACATTCAGCTAATTCATTCAAGCCATTCGGCCGATGCAAGGATGAGAGAAAAACTGATGCAAGACAAAAGGCCTTCGTTCAATGATTTCTAATTTCCCGAGTTTTAGGCATGATCCGAGGAATATTCCCTCAATCATGTGCTAGAATGATAGCTTCGTCTCCATATTTTCACCATTGTCTCATTTTGTTTCTAATTCTTGGAAGAATGAACTGAAAAGACCCTATGATTGCATCATGTTTTGGTTTACAACATCGCATGATATTCGCGACATCGCACTCGTTAAACTAAGACTTTTGCTGCATAATTGGATAGAAGACCATGCAAGAAGTTTGTATAGAAGCGATGTGGTCGTAGATGATTTCTTTGAATTCATCGTGAACAATAGTCTGGGAATGAGACGGATTAATGAGGAAGCTATCACCGACTGTCTGAAAGATAGTCTTCATTAGGAGGAGTACTACATTTGTGAACTTGTCTACCGTCAGCAGAGAATTGTTGCAAAGTTGTAGGTGAACTAAATGAAAGGAATAACAAATTGGACTTTCATGACCTCCGATATTCACAAATGTATCGTTCTCTCCTGGAATATCACAAGCGAGAAGTCCAGAAGGTGCGCGTTTATCAAAATTACACATCTCTCTTAAATACTGATCAATTTCTACATGATAAGGAAGTCTGACTAGAAAATAATGTCTGAGACAAGTTTTAGGCCTTTCTAAGCTCCAAATCTTGCACGGAAGTCGTGAATAGACAGTTTTCTCTTCAAGGTCGCAGCTGAACTATAGATATAGGCGTCGTGACATGAATTGTGTTGAGGAGTGAGGCATAGATATAGGCGTCGTGACATGAATTGTGTTGAGGAGGAGTGAGGCATAGATATAGGAGGGGTGAGGCAGGAATTGTGTTGAGGAGGGGTGAGGCATAGATATAGGAGGGGTGACAGGAATTGTGTTGAGGAGGGGTGAGGCATAGATATAGGAGGGGTGAGGCAGGAATTGTGTTGGGGAGGGGTGAGGCATAGATATAGGAGGGGTGAGGCAGGAATTGTGTTGAGGAGGGGTGAGGCATAGATATAGGAGGGGTGAGGCAGGGATTGTGTTGAGGAGGGGTGAGGCATAGATATAGGAGGGGTGAGGCAGGAATTGTGTTGAGGAGGGGTGAGGCATAGATATAGGAGGGGTGAGGCAGGGATTGTGTTGAGGAGGGGTGAGGCATAGATATAGGAGGGGTGAGGCAGGAATTGTGTTGAGGAGGGGTGAGGCATAGATATAGGAGGGGTGAGGCAGGAATTGTGTTGAGGAGGGGTGAGGCAGGAATTGTGTTGAGGAGGGGTGAGGCAGGAATTGTGTTGAGGAGGGGTGAGGCATAGATATAGGAGGGGTGAGGCAGGAATTGTGTTGAGGGATGAGGCATAGATATAGGAGGGGTGAGGCAGGAATTGTGTTGAGGAGGGGTGAGGCATAGATATAGGAGGGGTGAGGCAGGAATTGTGTTGAGGAGGGGTGAGGCAGGGATTGTGTTGAGGAGGGGTGAGGCATAGATATAGGAGGGGTGAGGCAGGGATTGTGTTGAGGAGGGGTGAGGCATAGATATAGGAGGGGTGAGGCAGGAATTGTGTTGAGGAGGGGTGAGGCATAGATATAGGAGGGGTGAGGCAGGAATTGTGTTGAGGAGGGGTGAGGGGAAGAAGGAAGTCATCTCCAAATGATCTCGACAGCTCGTTGTCAGCATGTCAGCACGGCATGCGACTGCGTCACACAGCAGATTGAATATCTAAAGAGAATGACGACGATTCAACCTTCACTCGCATTCATTTTGTCAGTGAAGAAGGTGCTTGTTCGTCTCCACCGCGGAGTTGGGTCAGTCAGGCGAGTGCGGTCGGGGAATCAAGGCTGCTGGTGTCTTGTATTGACTTTACAGTTGTCATTCTCTTTAGATATTCCATGTACAGCAACAGACCTTTGTTGTAAAGGGAAATGTTCATTAATGTTGAACCCCAATCTATCCCGATCATGGGCTGATATAAACATCGCGCAGTGTTCGTCCAATATAGTCCTGATGTGACTTGTGGCTTCGGTGATTAATGGTCACAATGTACGACACGATGTCAAATCAAGATTTCTCAGTTAGTATTTATACTACAAACTTAACTTTATGCTGTAGAGGAAGAACCAGAATTTTAGTAACATTTCGCAATTGTGAAAAAATCAAGTTAAATGCCGAGCCAAGCTCACTCATATTAAGAAAGTCATCCAATTTTCAGATGTCTTGAAAAACGTTTTTCGCTTAAATTTTTTTCTCATAGACTACAGCTAAAAATACTTTTTCATGAAATCTAATTGATTTAGCGGTCTAAAACAATATGAACACGACTTAATGTACTAACGTCCATTGAATTGATAGTGGAAGGTAAAGAGGAAGAAATAATAAAGAAAGATAATAAATCCATCAATGTGTGATTGATGCTTGCTATTCTGCATTAACACATTAGTTATGCATGACGTCACAGTGTCGTTGAATTGAAGACTGTGAAAATCCTTCAGTACTAGTGGTTGATATTCACTTGTTACTCATAGAAACCATACTGACGTTATCAGTAGAAGATCCAATCAACGTTGTGTTGCTTATGGCTAACTATGAATCCATAACCATACTGCCCTACGTCAGTGGCAAAGACATTTTACATCAAAGTCACCTTCTGAAAGCACATTCCGACTTGTGTTTAAGAAATTGACCGAGACGGGCACTGTCCAACATGCTGAGAAAAATGGTCGCCCATCCCTTGCTGAGGATGATGTTTTGCGTGTCAAGGAAGAGTTGGAGAATAATCCAAGATCATCGATACGAGATGCAGTCAATAAGCCTAATATGTCATGTGAGACTGTTTTGAAGGGAACAATTGGCATGAAGTCATTTCATATTTCACGCCTGCATGAACTGTTGCCGGACGAGTGCTCCACAGATCCCGAGAGGACGCTCTGAACAGCGGATGTGCTCCCCAGATCCCGAGAGGACGCTCTCATCAGCGGATGTGTTCCACAGATCCCTAGAGGGCGCTCTCAGCAGTGGAAGTGCTCCACAGATCCCGAGAGGACGCTGTCATCAGCGGAAGTGTTCCACAGATCCCGAGAGGCCGCTCTCAGCAGCGGATGTGTTCCACAGATCCCGAGAGGACGCTGTCATCAGCGGAAGTGTTCCACAGATCCCGAGAGGCCGCTCTCAGCAGCGGATGTGTTCCACAGATCCCGAGAGGACGCTCTCAGCAGCGGAAGTGCTCCACAGATCCCGAGAGGGCGCTCTCATCAGCGGAAGTGATCCACAGATCCCGAGAGGACGCTGTCATCAGCGGAAGTGTTCCACAGATCCCGAGAGGCCGCTCTCAGCAGCGGATGTGTTCCACAGATCCCGAGAGGACGCTGTCATCAGCGGAAGTGTTCCACAGATCCCGAGAGGCCGCTCTCAGCAGCGGATGTGTTCCACAGATCCCGAGAGGACGCTCTCAGCAGCGGATGTGTTCCACAGATCCCGAGAGGACGCTCTCAGCAGCGGAAGTGTTCCACAGATCCCGAGAGGCCGCTCTCAGCAGCGGATGTGTTCCACAGATCCCGAGAAGACGCTCTCATCAGCGGAAGTGTTCCACAGATCCCGAGAAGGCGCTCTCAGCAGCGGATGTGTTCCACAGATCCCGAGAGGACGCTCTCAGCAGCGGAAGTGCTCCACAGATCCCGAGAGGGCGCTCTCATCAGCGGAAGTGATCCACAGATCCCGAGAGGACGCTGTCATCAGCGGAAGTGTTCCACAGATCCCGAGAGGCCGCTCTCAGCAGCGGATGTGTTCCACAGATCCCGAGAGGACGCTGTCATCAGCGGAAGTGTTCCACAGATCCCGAGAGGCCGCTCTCAGCAGCGGATGTGTTCCACAGATCCCGAGAGGACGCTCTCAGCAGCGGAAGTGCTCCACAGATCCCGAGAGGGCGCTCTCATCAGCGGAAGTGATCCACAGATCCCGAGAGGACGCTGTCATCAGCGGAAGTGTTCCACAGATCCCGAGAGGCCGCTCTCAGCAGCGGATGTGTTCCACAGATCCCGAGAGGACGCTGTCATCAGCGGAAGTGTTCCACAGATCCCGAGAGGCCGCTCTCAGCAGCGGATGTGTTCCACAGATCCCGAGAGGACGCTCTCAGCAGCGGATGTGTTCCACAGATCCCGAGAGGACGCTCTCAGCAGCGGAAGTGTTCCACAGATCCCGAGAGGCCGCTCTCAGCAGCGGATGTGTTCCACAGATCCCGAGAAGACGCTCTCATCAGCGGAAGTGTTCCACAGATCCCGAGAAGGCGCTCTCAGCAGCGGATGTGTTCCACAGATCCCGAGAGGACGCTCTCAGCAGCGGAAGTGCTCCACAGATCCCGAGAGGGCGCTCTCATCAGCGGAAGTGATCCACAGATCCCGAGAGGACGCTGTCATCAGCGGAAGTGTTCCACAGATCCCGAGAGGCCGCTCTCAGCAGCGGATGTGTTCCACAGATCCCGAGAGGACGCTGTCATCAGCGGAAGTGTTCCACAGATCCCGAGAGGCCGCTCTCAGCAGCGGATGTGTTCCACAGATCCCGAGAAGACGTTCTCATCAGCGGAAGTGTTCCACAGATCCCGAGAGGCCGCTCTCAGCAGCGGATGTGTTCCACAGATCCCGAGAAGACGCTCTCATCAGCGGAAGTGTTCCACAGATCCCGAGAAGGCGCTCTCAGCAGCAGAAGTGTTCCACAGATCCCGAGAGGACGCTCTCAGCAGCGGATGTGTTCCACAGATCCCGAGAAGACGCTCTCATCAGCGGAAGTGTTCCACAGATCCCGAGAAGGCGCTCTCATCAGCAGAAGTGTTCCACAGATCCCGAGAGGACGCTGTCATCAGCGGAAGTGTTCCACAGATCCCGAGAGGCCGCTCTCAGCAGCGGATGTGTTCCACAGATCCCGAGAAGACGCTCTCATCAGCGGAAGTGTTCCACAGATCCCGAGAGGGCGCTCTCATCAGCAGAAGTGTTCCACAGATCCCGAGAGGACGCTCTCAGCAGCGGATGTGTTCCACAGATCCCGAGAAGACGCTCTCATCAGCGGAAGTGTTCCACAGATCCCGAGAAGGCGCTCTCATCAGCAGAAGTGTTCCACAGATCCCGAGAGGACGCTCTCAGCAGCGGAAGTGCTCCCCAGATCCGTAGAGGACGCTCTCAATAGCGGATGTGTTCCACAGATCCCGAGAGGCCGCTCTCATCAGCGGAAGTGCTCCACAGATCCCGAGAGGACGCTCTCATCAGCGGAAGTGTTCCACAGATCCCGAGAGGACACTCTGAACAGCGGAAGTGTTCCACAGATCCCGAGAGGACGCTCTCATCAGCGGATGTGTTCCACAGATCCCGAGAGGGCGCTCTCATTAGCGGATGTGTTCCACAGATCCCGAGAGGCCGCTCTCATCAGCGGAAGTGTTCCACAGATCCCGAGAGGGCGCTCTCAGCAGCAGAAGTGTTCCACAGATCCCGAGAGGCCGCTCTCATCAGCGGAAGTGTTCCACAGATCCGTAGAGGCCGCTCTCAGCAGCGGATGTGTTCCACAGATCCCGAGAGGACGCTCTCATCAGCGGAAGTGCTCCCCAGATCCCGAGAGGACGCTCTCATCAGCGGATGTGTTCCACAGATCCCTAGAGGGTGCTCTCAGCAGTGGAAGTGCTCCACAGATCCCGAGAGGACGCTGTCATCAGCGGAAGTGTTCCACAGATCCCGAGAGGCCGCTCTCAGCAGCGGATGTGTTCCACAGATCCCGAGAGGACGCTGTCATCAGCGGAAGTGTTCCACAGATCCCGAGAGGCCGCTCTCAGCAGCGGATGTGTTCCACAGATCCCGAGAGGACGCTCTCAGCAGCGGAAGTGCTCCACAGATCCCGAGAGGGCGCTCTCATCAGCGGAAGTGATCCACAGATCCCGAGAGGACGCTGTCATCAGCGGAAGTGTTCCACAGATCCCGAGAGGCCGCTCTCAGCAGCGGATGTGTTCCACAGATCCCGAGAGGACGCTGTCATCAGCGGAAGTGTTCCACAGATCCCGAGAGGCCGCTCTCAGCAGCGGATGTGTTCCACAGATCCCGAGAAGACGCTCTCATCAGCGGAAGTGTTCCACAGATCCCGAGAAGGCGCTCTCAGCAGCGGATGTGTTCCACAGATCCCTAGAGGACGCTCTCAGCAGCGGAAGTGCTCCACAGATCCCGAGAGGACACTCTGAACAGCGGAAGTGTTCCACAGATCCCGAGAGGACGCTCTCATCAGCGGAAGTGCTCCCCAGATCCCGAGAGGACGCTCTCATCAGCGGATGTGTTCCACAGATCCCTAGAGGGCGCTCTCAGCAGTGGAAGTGCTCCACAGATCCCGAGAGGACGCTGTCATCAGCGGAAGTGTTCCACAGATCCCGAGAGGCCGCTCTCAGCAGCGGATGTGTTCCACAGATCCCGAGAAGACGCTCTCATCAGCGGAAGTGTTCCACAGATCCCGAGAAGGCGCTCTCATCAGCAGAAGTGTTCCACAGATCCGAGAGGGCGCTCTCAGCAGCGGATGTGTTCCACAGATCCCGAGAAGACGCTCTCATCAGCGGAAGTGTTCCACAGATCCCGAGAAGGCGCTCTCATCAGCAGAAGTGTTCCACAGATCCCGAGAGGACGCTCTCAGCAGCGGAAGTGCTCCCCAGATCCGTAGAGGACGCTCTCAGCAGCGGATGTGTTCCACAGATCCCGAGAGGCCGCTCTCATCAGCGGAAGTGCTCCACAGATCCCGAGAGGACGCTCTCATCAGCGGAAGTGTTCCACAGATCCCGAGAGGACACTCTGAACAGCGGAAGTGTTCCACAGATCCCGAGAGGACGCTCTCAGCAGCGGATGTGTTCCACAGATCCCGAGAGGACGCTCTCATCAGCGGAAGTGTTCCACAGATCCCGAGAGGACGCTCTCATTAGCGGATGTGTTCCACAGATCCCGAGAGGGCGCTCTCATCAGCGGAAGTGCTCCACAGATACCGAGAGGGTGCTCTCATCAGCGGAAGTGCTCCACAGATCCGTAGAGGCCACTCTCATCAGCGGAAGTGTTCCACAGATCCCGAGAGGCCGCTCTCAGCAGCGGAAGTGATCCACAGATCCGTAGAGGACGCTCTCAGCAGCGGATGTGTTCCACAGATCCCGAGAGGGCGCTCTCATCAGCGGAAGTGTTCCACAGATCCCGAGAGGCCGCTCTCATGAGCGGATGTGCTCCACAGATACCGAGAGGGTGCTCTCATCAGCGGAAGTGCTCCACAGGTACCGAGAGGCCGCTCTCATCAGCGGAAGTGCTTCTCAGATCCCGAGAGGACGCTCTCATCAGCGGAAGTGCTCCACAGATCCCGACAGGCCGCTCTCAGCAGCGGATGTGTTCCCCAGATCCGTAGAGCCCGCTCTCATCAGCGGAAGTGTTCCACAAATCCCGAGAGGACGCTCTCATCAGCGGAAGTGATCCACAGATCCCGAGAGGCCGCTCTCATGAGCGGATGTGCTCCACAGATCCCGAGAGGCCGCTCTCAGCAGCGGATGTGTTCCCCAGATCCGTAGAGCCCGCTCTCATCAGCGGAAGTGTTCCACAAATCCCGAGAGGACGCTCTCAGCAGCGGATGTGCTCCACTGATCCCGAGAGCCCGCTCTCAGCAGCGGAAGTGCTCCACAAATCCCGAGAGGACGCTCTCAGCAGCGGATGTGTTCCACAGATCCCGAGAGGACGCTCTCAGCAGCGGATGTGTTCCACAGATCCCGAGAGGGCGCTCTCATCAGCGGAAGTGATCCACAGATCCCGAGAGGACGCTCTCAGCAGCGGAAGTGATCCACAGATCGCGAGAGGCCGCTCTCATCAGCGGAAGTGTTCCACAGATCCCGAGAGGACGCTCTCATCAGCGGAAGTGATCCACAGATCCCGAGAGGGCGCTCTCATCAGCGGAAGTGATCCACAGATCCCTAGAGGGCGCTCTCAGCAGCGGATGTGTTCCACAGATCCCGAGAGGGCGCTCTCATCAGCGGAAGTGATCCACAGATCCCGAGAGGGTGCTCTCATCAGCGGAAGTGCTCCACAGGTACCGAGAGGACGCTCTCAGCAGCGGAAGTGCTCCACAGATCCCGAGAGGACACTCTGAACAGCGGAAGTGTTCCACAGATCCGTAGAGGCCGCTCTCAGCAGCGGATGTGTTCCACAAATCCCGAGAGGACACTCTGAACAGCGGAAGTGTTCCACAGATCCCGAGAGGACGCTCTCAGCAGTGGAAGTGCTCCACAGATCCCGAGAGGGCGCTCTCATCAGCGGAAGTGTTCCACAGATCCCGAGAGGGCGCTCTCAGCAGCAGAAGTGTTCCACAGATCCCGAGAGGCCGCTCTCATCAGCGGAAGTGCTCCACAGATACCGAGAGGGTGCTCTCATCAGCGGAAGTGCTCCACAGATACCGAGAGGGCGCTCTCATCAGCGGAAGTGTTCCCCAGATCCCGAGAGGGCGCTCTCATCAGCAGAAGTGTTCCACAGATCCCGAGAGGCCGCTCTCATCAGCGGAAGTGTTCCACAAATCCCGAGAGGACGTTCTCAGCAGCGGATGTGTTCCACAGATCCCGAGAGGACGCTCTCATCAGCGGATGTGCTCCACAGATCCCGAGAGGACGCTCTCAGCAGCGGAAGTGTTCCACAGATCCCGAGAGGACGCTCTCATCAGCGGAAGTGCTCCACTGATCCCGAGAGGACGCTCTCATCAGAAGAAGTGTTCCACAGATCCCGAGAGGCCGCTCTCAGCAGCGGATGTGTTCCCCAGATCCCGAGAGGGCGCTCTCATCAGCAGAAGTGTTCCACAGATCCCGAGAGGCCGCTCTCATCAGCGGAAGTGTTCCACAAATCCCGAGAGGACGTTCTCAGCAGCGGATGTGTTCCACAGATCCCGAGAGGGCGCTCTCATCAACGGAAGTGATCCACAGATCCCGAGAGGCCGCTCTCATGAGCGGATGTGCTCCACAGATACCGAGAGGGTGCTCTCATCAGCGGAAGTGCTCCACAGATCCCGAGAGGCCGCTCTCAGCAGCAGAAGTGCTCCACAGATACCGAGAGGACGCTCTGAAAAGCGGAAGTGTTCCACAGATCCCGAGAGGGCGCTCTCAGCAGCGGATGTGTTCCACAGATCCCGAGAGGGCGCTCTCATCAGCGGATGTGTTCCACAGATCCCGAGAGGACGCTCTCAGCAGCGGAAGTGATCCACAGATCGCGAGAGGCCGCTCTCAGCAGCAGAAGTGTTCCACAGATCCCGAGAGGACGCTCTCAGCAGCAGAAGTGCTCCACAGATCCCGAGAGGACGCTCTCAACAGCGGAAGTGTTCCACAGATCCCGAGAGGCCGCTCTCAGCAGCAGAAGTGCTCCACAGATACCGAGAGGACGCTCTGAACAGCGGATGTGTTCCACAGATCCCGAGAGGACGCTCTCATCAGCGGAAGTGATCCACAGATCGCGAGAGGCCGCTCTCAGCAGCAGAAGTGTTCCACAGATCCCGAGAGGACGCTCTCAGCAGCAGAAGTGCTCCACAGATACCGAGAGGACGCTCTGAACAGCGGATGTGTTCCACAGATCCCGAGAGGACGCTCTCATCAGCGGAAGTGATCCACAGATCGCGAGAGGCCGCTCTCAGCAGCAGAAGTGTTCCACAGATCCCGAGAGGGCGCTTTGAGATGCGGGGGAGCGCCACAGATCACGAGATCGGCGCTCTGAACAGCGGGGGTGCTCCACATCCACAGATCCCGAGAGGCCGCTCTCATCAGCGGAAGGGCTCCACAGATCCCGAGAGGGCGCTCTCATCAGCGGAAGGGCTCCACAGATCCCGAGAGGACGCTCTCATCAGCGGAAGGGCTCCACAGATCCCGAGAGGGCGCTCTCATCAGCGGAAGGGCTCCACAGATCCCGAGAGGGCGCTTTGAGATGCGGGGGAGCGCCACAGATCACGAGATCGGCGCTCTGAACAGCGGGGGTGCTCCACATCCACAGATCCCGAGAGGCCGCTCTCATCAGCGGAAGGGCTCCACAGATCCCGAGAGGGCGCTCTCATCAGCGGAAGGGCTCCACAGATCCCGAGAGGACGCTCTCATCAGCGGAAGGGCTCCACAGATCCCGAGAGGGCGCTCTCATCAGCGGAAGGGCTCCACAGATCCCGAGAGGGCGCTTTGAGATGCGGGGGAGCGCCACAGATCACGAGATCGGCGCTCTGAACAGCGGGGGTGCTCCACATCCACAGATCCCGAGAGGCCGCTCTCATCAGCGGAAGGGCTCCACAGATCCCGAGAGGGCGCTCTCATCAGCGGAAGGGCTCCACAGATCCCGAGAGGACGCTCTCATCAGCGGAAGGGCTCCACAGATCCCGAGAGGGCGCTCTCATCAGCGGAAGGGCTCCACAGATCCCGAGAGGGCGCTTTGAGATGCGGGGGAGCGCCACTGATCACGAGATCGGCGTGGCAGGGGAGGTGGTGGATTTGCCCGATCCATCACCGCGGATTTCCGCATGGCAGCGTTATTCGCTTCATCAAGACAAAATTTCAGCATCAAGAGATGTCACAATTTGACGGAGGATTGTTTTTATCGCTTCACGTGTCCGTTACTCACTATGATTCCGCGAATTAACTTCAATAATGAGGAGACGCTTCGTCTGACATCTTTTGCACGACTGTGTTTTCCCTTCGCGACTGTTCCTCATGCCAACGGAGGATAGGTGTCCATCAGGTTCAGTTGAAATCAGTTCTTAAGCCAGGAGTGGAAAATGAATGCACTTCCTCTGATGAATTTATCAAATACACTTCCGGATAAGCGGGACGGTTTGGTAGAGAGATTTCCCTCCGTCTTATCCGAAGTTCCCGCTCAAGCGGAGTGACGAGTGACCGCACGTCACTCTGCACACTAGATTTCGGTTCTTCAAACACGGGGCAGTTGAAGTTGACAGCTGAAGGAAATCGCACATCTAAAGAAGAATCCTTCGCCACTGCTGAATTCGAGGGATTTCAGAAAGCCTGATGAGTTTAGCCTTCTCCTCAACAGAGACTGGATGTTGTCCTCGCTGGAATTTTTGGAAATTCTGAATGAGTAGATGAGCAGCGATTGTAAACAGCAGATGCATTGGACTGCTTCGTATCACCGGCATTAGGAAGAAACAATGAAAGCTCAAATATAAAATCTATTTTCCCTCAGATCCAATGCGAACTTATATTGAACAGGGTATGATTTTTGAAAACACTGCACTTCCACAATAGCCGGCATGACAACATTCGTCCAGAACATTTTTGTTGAAATATGAACCAAAATCACTCAATGAATAGTTAAGTCTAGTCTCCCTCATAAGCGGCTCTCATATAATTGCTATCACAACCGATAATGAAGACTTGATCATTCTAGCCGCACATTAGTCGCATGCAGACGGTAGCAGCTCAGTTGGTAGAGGAGGAGGTGCAGATATCCCGATGTTGTGGGTTCCAGTCCTTCCAGCCGCATGCAGACGGTGACAGCTCAGTTGGTAGTGGAGGAGGTGCAGATATCTCGAGGACGTGTGTTCGAGTCCTTCCAGTCGCATGCAGACGGTGGCAGCTCAGTTGGTAGAGGGGGAGGTGCAGATATCTCGAGGACGTGTGTTCGAGTCCTTCCAGTCGCATGCAGACGGTGACAGCTCAGTTGGTAGTGGAGGAGGTGCAGATATCTCGAGGACGTGTGTTCGAGTCCTTCCAGCCGCATGCAGACGGTAGCAGCTCAGTTGGTAGAGGAGGAGATGCAGATATCCCGAGGTCGTAGGTTCCAGTCCTTCCAGCCGCATGCAGACGGTGACAGCTCAGTTGGTAGTGGAGGAGGTGCAGATATCTCGAGGACGTGTGTTCGAGTCCTTCCAGCCGCATGCAGACGGTGGCAGCTCAGTTGGTAGAGGGGGAGGTGCAGATATCTCGAGGTCGTGTGTTCGAGTCCTTCCAGTCGCACATTAGTCGCATGCAGACGGTAGCAGCTCAGTTGGTAGAGGAGGAGGTGCAGATGGGCACCTCTGCGATTTCACCTCAAGATTTGCATGCAATGAATAATCAGTTTAATCGTAGGGTTACAGAAGGGCCGGGGTTTTGTTTCGCATCTATTGATCATTTCGCTGATTGAACCTTGTTCATTCTCGGAAGCCTACCATTTATTCCTTTGTGTTGATTGTTTAGCAAGAAAATCTTGAGATTGACCAAGACACAGACCAGACAGACTAGACCAGGACACAGAGCGAACAGAAGATGAAAAAATGTTCAGGAATGTCGAATTGACTTGAATGTACAAATTCACCGACGTTGAAAATCATCCCGACACATCCTTCCTGACGATGCCCTTCCGGCCGACTTCCAATGACACTCTCGGGGCTCCACCTCTGCACCGACAGATCGCTAGGCCAATCACTTCACCACTGTGCCACGGAGACCGGATGCCCTTCCTGCCGACTTCCAATGACACTCTCGGGGCTCCACAACTCCGCATGCACGTGCAACAAGTAGCTGCGCTCATGCTGGTAGTGGAAGTAGAAAAAGACAAAGGTCATTAACAGGAGGCCTAAGATTGAAAGCAATGGATATTAAAGAAAATAACACAACATTGATGGAAAGAGGGAAAACGAAAAAATAGATTTTATAAACTTTTCTATCACTCCTTAGAATGTAATGAAGCTACTGACGACAATCTTCCTGTTATCAGGCGTTTCACACAACTAATGTAATATTTCTTCTCTTATTCTTCACTTCTCTTCCTCCGATTTAGGCATTGATTACTAGATAGAAAAGCAGTGATTTTGATCGTTTTTACGGGAAAGGTTTAATTTTAGTCACTATCATTTCTCGTCTCTTTATTCATCCTTCAATTTTCAATTTTCCTGCAATTCGCTGACAACTCAGACGCTAATTTCGTCAACCATTATCCTAAGAAAGAAGAAGTCTCTGTAGCTCACAAGTCATTTGAGACTACATTAGAAACTGTCTTCTTCAACTCTCCCTCGGGTCTCAAAGATAGGGCTCTTCACTTTATTGGTGAAGTGTTTCATACGGAAAACAATCAGCACTTAAAATAAGCTTTTTAGCGCAGATTACATCGCCTTCTCAATTAATTGACGTTCGAAATTGAGTGGTTTTTATCTCAATCTGTCCTTTTGTTGATGATCTGAGAGATGCATCTGTTTCACATTGGATGACAATGGGAGTTACGCAAGAGACATCACACAACCGAATCACAAGTCTATTGGGTCTTTAAAACCCACATTATTCCATTCTTTGACTCTTTCAGTCTGGTGTAAACTAATCCAAAACGATGGCGCATGCTGTAGCTTAGTAAGTGGTAAAACAGGAATTCCTATTACATTGCAGAGATAGGAAAAAGTCGTCTGTCGCTTGCGGATTGCTGTAAATTCCTTCAAAGTGATTCGGTCGCCACGATCCCTTTAGATTCGAAGAATTCAGATCCTTGCGTACAATTTTTCATGATAGCGATGGTCCTTCCTATTAGTATCAAAGAAGTTAGCAGGCCCAGTTCAATTAAGGACTTACGTCGCTTGTCGATAGCTCTGTTGGTAGAACGTTTACCTAGAGTGCCATAAGACGGTGGTTCAAATCCGCCAGACGCGCAGATATTTTCCGCCTGCAAAATCACACCACGCACGGCACTGCTGGTGTCCAAAGCTTGCTGACAGCTTATTGTTTGACAGTGTGCCATTTCTTCCCAACTCTTCCTTTCTAGGAAACGAAGACTGAACAAGCAAGTTGTCCAATTCTGTGTTAAAATCAGATTGTCTGCGTGGGCTGCCTTCATTCTAAGTCGAAGCAGGGCTGGTCGGGACACAAATCTACACAAATTCGTTTCCTTGGTGTCTTGAACCGATGACAATAAACAAGTCTTACTGAGACTGTACATGCAAGTCGAATAAAGCATCGAACAATCAAATATTACATTGATACTACTTATTTTTCTTTTGATAGTAATGGCCAATGTAAGTAATGATTTTTATGCCTTTTCCTTATGATTGAATTCCATAGGCATTTGCAAGTCGTCCGTCTTTACTATAATAACATTTAAAGTTCTTCAAGGCTGTAAAATGCAAATTCAAAAATGCATTCGAGTGGTCATTTTCAAAGGATGAATTAACCTCTTTATGCCTTCAGAAGTGCCTTCTTTGTACATTTAGCCAGATTGGCATGAAACACAGCAATCATTGAGGTGATTTATACCCAAATTGTTAAAACTTTTCGAAAAATTGGTCAAATTTTGTTATTATATGTCTTGAATTGCTCTTTATAATGCGAAGATGAACGGTTTAGGGTAAATGAACACCAAGATCAGAAATTCCACACACGAAATATGATTGCAGCGTGAATATCATGTCATTCCGAGCAACACTTGTGAAGTTAATGAGAAGGAAATCGATAGAGCTCTGTGTGGATAAGGTTAATGCGAGTCTGCAGTGCAAGGGTGGTGCTGATGACGTCACTGTCCGGGTGATAGATCAGCGCTCACGAATGGCAGCACAGAATTAGATTCATCTGCGCGCGCTTCGGTTTCCTAGAAAGGAAGGGTTATATGCGACCTTTACATCGAAATGGCACGTCACAGAATTAGACAACTTGCTCCTTCTCGAATGGATAATTCGTGCGTCGCTTGCTATTGGAAATGGCAAACAATAAGCTGTCAGCAGAGGACAACAGAGCCAGTGAGAGATGCGTGCGTGCTGTGATATCACTTCGCACACACCAAAACACACATCGATGTCTTGGCTTCGATTCAATGTATGCACTATACAGTGAGAAATGCCGAGGAGACAAATGGTGAAATCATCACCTGAACGAATTTTCCTACGCCTGCTACTTTCTTTAATAATGATCGGAAGGACCAACCTTAAGGAGAAAACTTGTGCGCAATGATCTCAATTCTTCGAATCTGAAGGAATTTTGGCAATCGAAGCACTTTGCTGGAACTCACATTAATCCGCAAGCGACGCACGACTTTTTTTCCTATCTCTGTAAGGTATTAGGAATTCCTTTTTGCCCACTTAATAGATTCCTCGATGTGCCGGCGATTTCGTATTAATCACACTTCTAGCAAACCGAAGCAGATAAACAAAATATTTAATTCTGTGAATGGCAGGATTTCGGAGCACAGAGATAAAGCAGTAGCAAGATAGGCGGGAGCGGTGTGACTTCACACGTCATCATTATTCGCTGTCAATGTCAACAAGACAAGGCTGTAACAGTGACTAACAAAGACAACATGTTCCTCTTCTGCAGAGAGAACCTCCTCCTCCTCGGCCGGCCTCCGCAGACTTCCTGCGCGCCCATGAGAAGACCGGACCTGAACCCGGCGTGGAAACTCGTCCACTCACTCCCATTCGTAAGGATCCCCGGCCGGAGAAATTAACCATTCCCCGCGCTTCATCCGCCCGAGATTTCCGTCCACAGCGGCAGGAGAGAGACTTTGTCCGCGCCAATGCACGAGCGGCGAGATCTGCCCGACTTCGACGTTCCCCATCTGAAGAACTGCTCCAAGATACACGTCGACGGAAAGAAGAAAGTTATGGGTGAGTGAATTCTTCTCATAGTGTACGACAGTCCTTTCAAATTCCGTCTCCTCTCGCGTGTGTTCACTACAGATTTTTTCCATAAGCCTTTCTTTGAGGGTGGGTCTGTATTAGCGAGTTGCCTCGAGTAGTCTGTATTAGAACGATCGCGAGGTGACGCTATCTTTTACTTTCTCGGTAAACCGATTGTCTATCGAGGTATTTCAAACCTGCTTGAGAAGCAATTTTCCGCCATTATTTTTGCTTTTATTCCTTATTGTGAAGCAGTGATTACGCCCTGGTCCCTGGTAGAACATGTGAAAAGGACAGAAGAAAAAGTGGATCCAGAGCGTTGAGAAAGAACTCTGAGACTTGCGAGACTGAATCGACACGACTTGCTGTCCAAGCTCCAAACCTGTGGCGCTGAGGACAATGATACACACAGTAAGGAAATACGACCTAGCTTTGATGTCCCGATCATGGGATCGTTTGGTAGAACCGCTGACTGCTGACTCAGTCTTGATGTTTCTGAAGTCTGTATGTGGACTTATTTCATCAATACTGATTCTACCCTCCACTGAGTAGGAATTGTGAATGCACAAGACAATAAATGACTTGAAGAAAGCTCGGGTGAGTTGGTGCAGAATGAAAGTTCACTGCACTCCACGCTGATCAGTGCATTCGGATCACACACCACGTTAATCTGCTTATCTCCGGTCTACAAGTGCGCGCAGGCCCTGTGAACGACTGCAGTGACACCTACACGGCTTGACTGAGATTGTCTTTGAAGCAAGACTATCTTGTGATGCACGTCTCGGGATAATTGAAATCTCTTTGCTGTAATCTCTGTCATTGTTTCAATACAAACGGTGTAATGCCGAGTTTTCGCAGTGCAAGTCGGGCTTGCTGTTTGTAAACATGAGGACACAATCTGTGGCATTCAGTTAAAAACATTTCATACTCCCTTCCAACATCCAGTTTAAGCAGCCACAACTGTGCAGCTGACTGGGTCACTACTCCTCACACTGGAGGCTTGGACGGTGCAGCTGACTGGGTCACTACTCCTCACACTGGAGGCTTGGACGGTGCAGCTGACTGGGTCACTACTCCTCACAGTGAAGGCTTGGACGGTGCAGCTGACCGGGTCACTACTCCTCACACTGGAGGCTTGGACGGTGCAGCTGACTGGGTCACTACTCCTCACACTGGAGGCTTGGACGGTGCAGCTGACCGGGTCACTACTCCTCACAGTGGAGGCTTGGACGGTGCAGCTGAGTGGGTCACTACTCCTCACACTGGAGGCTTGGACGGTGCAGCTGACTGGGTCACTACTCCTCACACTGGAAGCTTGGACGGTGCAGCTGACTGGGTCACTACTCCTCACACTGGAAGCTTGGACGGTGCAGCTGACTGGGTCACTGCTCATCACACTGGAGGCTTGGACGGTGCAGCTGACTGGGTCACTACTCCTCACACTGGAAGCTTGGACGGTGCAGCTGACTGGGTCACTGCTCCTCACATTGGAGGCTTGGACGGTGCAGCTGACTGGGTCACTACTCCTCACAGTGGAGGCTTGGACGGTGCAGCTGACTGGGTCACTACTCCTCACATTGGAGGCTTGGACGGTGCAGCTGACTGTGTCACTACTCCTCACAGTGGAGGCTTGGACGGTGCAGCTGACTGGGTCACTACTCCTCACAGTGAAGGCTTGGACGGTGCAGCTGACTGGGTCACTACTCCTCACACTGGAGGCTTGGACGGTGCAGCTGACTGGGTCAATACTCCTCACACTGGAAGCTTGGACGGTGCAGCTGACTGGGTCACTGCTCCTCACATTGGAGGCTTGGACGGTGCAGCTGAGTGGGTCACTACTCCTCACACTGGAGGCTTGGACGGTGCAGCTGACTGGGTCACTACTCCTCACACTGGAAGCTTGGACGGTGCAGCTGACTGGGTCACTACTCCTCACACTGGAAGCTTGGACGGTGCAGCTGACTGGCTCACTGCTCATCACACTGGAGGCTTGGACGGTGCAGCTGACTGGGTCACTACTCCTCACACTGGAAGCTTGGACGGTGCAGCTGACTGGGTCACTGCTCCTCACATTGGAGGCTTGGACGGTGCAGCTGACTGGGTCACTACTCCTCACAGTGGAGGCTTGGACGGTGCAGCTGACTGGGTCACTACTACTCACACTGGAAGCTTGGACGGTGCAGCTGACTGGGTCACTACTCCTCACACTGGAAGCTTGGACGGTGCAGCTGACTGGGTCACTGCTCATCACACTGGAGGCTTGGACGGTGCAGCTGACTGGGTCACTACTCCTCACACTGGAAGCTTGGACGGTGCAGCTGACTGGGTCACTGCTCCTCACATTGGAGGCTTGGACGGTGCAGCTGACTGGGTCACTACTCCTCACAGTGGAAGCTTGGACGGTGCAGCTGACTGGGTCACTACTCCTCACAGTGGAGGCTTGGACGGTGCAGCTGACTGGGTCACTACTCCTCACAGTGGAGGCTTGGACGGTGCAGCTGACTGGGTCACTACTCCTCACAGTGAAGGCTTGGACGGTGCAGCTGACTGGGTCACTACTCCTCACACTGGAGGCTTGGACGGTGCAGCTGACTGGGTCACTACTCCTCACAGTGGAGGCTTGGACGGTGCAGCTGACTGGGTCACTACTCCTCACATTGGAGGCTTGGACGGTGCAGCTGACTGATTCACTGCTCCTCACACTGGAGGCTTGGACGGTGCAGCTGACTGGGTCACTGCTCCTCACACTGGAGGCTTGGACGGTGCAGCTGACTGGGTCACTACTCCTCACACTGGAAGCTTGGACGGTGCAGCTGACTGTCACTACTCCTCACAGTGGAGGCTTGGACGGTGCAGCTGACTGGGTCACTGCTCCTCACAGTGGAGGCTTGGACGGTGCAGCTGACTGTGTCACTACTCCTCACACTGGAAGCTTGGACGGTGCAGCTGACTGTGTCACTGCTCCTCACAGTGGAGGCTTGGACGGTGCAGCTGACTGGGTCACTACTCCTCACAGTGGAGGCTTGGACGGTGCAGCTGACTGGGTCACTGCTCATCACACTGGAGGCTTGGACGGTGCAGCTGACTGAGTCACTACTCCTCACACTGGAAGCTTGGACGGTGCAGCTGACTGGGTCACTGCTCCTCACATTGGAGGCTTGGACGGTGCAGCTGACCGGGTCACTACTCCTCACACTGGAGGCTTGGACGGTGCAGCTGACTGGGTCACTACTCCTCACACTGGAAGCTTGGACGGTGCAGCTGACTGGGTCACTACTCCTCACAGTGGAGGCTTGGACGGTGCAGCTGACTCTGTCACTATTCCTCACAGTGGAGGCTTGGACGGTGCAGCTGACTGTGTCACTACTCTTCACACTGGATGCTTGGACGGCGCAGCTGACTGGGTCACTACTCCTCACAGTGGAGGCTTGGACGGTGCAGCTGACTGGGTCACTACTCCTCACATTGGAGGCTTGGACGGTGCAGCTGACTGGGTCACTACTCCTCACAGTGGAGGCTTGGACGGTGCAGCTGACTGGGTCACTACTCCTCACACTGGAAGCTTGGACGGTGCAGCTGACTGGGTCACTACTCCTCACACTGGAAGCTTGGACGGTGCAGCTGACTGGGTCACTGCTCCTCACATTGGAGGCTTGGACGGTGCAGCTGACTGGGTCACTACTCCTCACACTGGAGGCTTGGACGGTGCAGCTGACTGGGTCACTACTCCTCACACTGGAAGCTTGGACGGTGCAGCTGACTGGGTCACTACTCCTCACACTGGAAGCTTGGACGGTGCAGCTGACTGGGTCACTACTCCTCACACTGGAAGCTTGGACGGTGCAGCTGACTGGGTCACTACTCCTCACATTGGAGGCTTGGACGGTGCAGCTGACTGGGTCACTACTCCTCACACTGGAGGCTTGGACGGTGCAGCTGACTGGGTCACTATTCCTCACAGTGGAGGCTTGGACGGTGCAGCTGACTGGGTCACTACTCCTCACACTGGAGGCTTGGACGGTGCAGCTGACTGGGTCACTATTCCTCACAGTGGAGGCTTGGACGGTGCAGCTGACTGGGTCACTATTCCTCACAGTGGAGGCTTGGACGGTGCAGCTGACTGGGTCACTACTCCTCACATTGGACAGGGTGACTGCGACAGGGAAAAACCGGAGAAACCGGGAATTCAGCCGAAATAACCGGGAACTTTTAATGTAACATATATTTTAAGTTTTAGTTATTACGAATCATGTTACCTATGTCACTCTACCTAATTTATTGATATCTTCATAATTACAATTATTTGAAGTAGGTAGCACTACAAATCATGAGTCAAAAGTCGATGATATTGGTACACCCAACTTAATTTGCGAAACTTTGTGGATGAACGGATGTGCAAGCGAAAAGTCGATGCTGGATTGGATTCGGCGCAGGAGAAGTCATGTCGTCTGTACGACTTCGCTGCTCTCGTGATGCCAGTTGCATCCTGCCATCTCCGGAGTCCAAGCAGGATTTATATGCTGCAAACGTCTGATTTCTTTTGTTCAAGAATGGGTGAGATAGATGCGCATTTCAGCTGAATCAGGTGACAGTTTGCTCAGCTCCAAAATGACACTGAGTTCAAAATACTAGTGGAAGGCTTTCATTTCTCCACTGGTCGTTCTGACGTCTTTTTCGCTTGAACATCGGAGATAATGATGACTATAATGACATTTTTGTTGTTGTTTAAAAAACTTTCATTCTCAGTCACGGAAATGCTCAAGTAGAGAGCGGGTTTCACTCAATGAGAATTGTCAGAGAGAAAATCTCAAAGAGGAAACTTTGATTTCTTTCGGTTAATTGTTGATCTCATGCGCTCATGCAAGGGAATATTGAACATTCCCATTACGAAGTAGATTCTGGATCACGCACGTTCTGCTAGACTTCGCTATCGGGAGGCGTTGGAGTAACGAGAAAATGAAGATAAGAAGGAAAATAGGAAATAGTCAGGTTAGTGTACTTAAAAAATAATACAAAATAATGAAAATTTATGTATGCAATGATTAATAATGTTAGTCCTAAAAAGGACTGATAGGCGTTCACGCCGGTCAACGGGTAAGATACTTGTACACTGCTACATATAGAAAATAAAACATCAGGCGCACAGAACAAGAAAACGAAATATACAAGGAAGATGTGCACAGTCCAGAAAGGCTAACAAAAATCAAAAAGAAGGGGCCCATCAGCAAGATGACCAGCTAGGTCGCGTTTCGGGTCCTTTACCATCTTGTACGCTCAAACTCTAGCTGGCGGACTCCATACACAGTAACACTATCGAGAACAAATTTAACCAAAGCCACACAGGATAGACAACTTGAATAAAACAAAAATATGCAAATTTAACAATCTCTCCATACACTTGATCAGTTTGCAAGCTTCACGAAAATATCAAAAGTACTTTAACTTTACCAATGGCATACTGTAGATGCGAACAAATTCCTAGATACCTTAAAACTTGACTGGCAAATACATTCTCACCAATATGAAGAGGAAGAAGACTTTCCGGAAAAGTAAATATTTTAACTTTTAAAGAAAATTGTTCCACTTTATGAAAAACGGAGGTTTGCAATCCATCATGGTTAACGTTCAACTTAACATCAAGGTATTCCACGGAAGTGTTATTGGTCCCATTTCTTTCTGCTTTCAAATCAGGGGGATAAATTCTAGTTAACTAAGTATCGAGATGTTTACAGTTGAACATACAGATAGCATCTATGTAACGTGTGATGTTCGACAATAGTCTAGCTAGTCCAAACTTCTTATCCGAAAACAATGACTTCATAAAAACAAACTCACAGTGACACAAAAACAGATCAGCCAATAAGGGACTACAGTTCCCCCTCCCATGGGTATGCCTTTTTCTTGTTTAAACACCAAACAATAGAAAATATCAAATGCCCCCGAATTAACAAACTTCATTGCGGCCTTAAACTTTTCCAAACTAAAACAATTATAATTTTGTATGTTTTACATGCAAATAATGTCTTATTAAAATCAACGCAGAGCAATTTTCTAGACATGGAGTTGAAAAGTAACTCCAATAATTCAAACAACTGTGCAATAATATCATCATTGTTAAGATTGGTATACAACATAGAAAAAACGAAAACTTTTATTGAAAAGACATTACTATTATTTGCTATATTTAAAAATTCTTCAGTCGATTTTACACTCCTTAAACAACGGAAACCACTATTCTTTCTTATGGTCTCACCAGAAAGTTTAAAAGAGTCTCTTATCAACGACTGAGAACATTAAACAATTGCGTACTGGTACATTAGCGCTCTCCAGCTATGAACCTGAACTTATACGGAGATTTGTGAAACTTAGAGATGCAAAGAGATTAATAAAAGAACAATAAATAAATTTGAGGAACTGCTTGCCAAACGTGTTGCGCTCCGCATGCAAACACTTTTTCAATATTGAAGGATTATGAAGTGTTTAAAAGTTGAGTGAAATGTTTTTTCCAACTTCTAAGGTCGTGATACATTTGATATCTGTTCTAACTCGAATTGAAATTGGAAGGAGCGGTAGAAAGTTTGTGAAGAATTTCTTAACAGATTCACCACGAAGAGTAAATTCGTCTCAATTGACAGGAATCGTGATGGAACGCTTCTGGAATGAATGATTGTGATGCTTCAGCCCTGAAAATGACATGAATATGACATCAACTGTCATTCTTTGGAATTTCCTTCCTCGCAAGAGAACAAGGATTTCCTCTGCACGTTGGAATTCGCAGCATGTGAGAAAAACACAAGGAAATGAAAGTCTTTCATCATTTTGTAGAGCACTATCTGTAATTAGCCAATTTCACTTATTTAAGTCAATGATAGAGATGCAGTGTTGATTCGTGCATGATACAGCGTGGATTGTATCGAGGCTTTCTGATATACTTCTTCCAGTCAGCAATTTGGATTGGGAAAAAAAGAATGTCTTAAACCACAGAATTAGACAGGTCGTCTCTTCTTCTGTTTGACTAGAAGGGAAGCATTAGAACATGTAACATAAATGAAATGGCACAATCTCCTGACATAATACCATAGCAATCGAACAATGAGCAGGCAGTTCAACATTAAACACGCGGAATTGTGCAAAGTTTCAGTGACTGTTATCAACCGGATCACACAGCAAAGAGACACAGACGATGTCAAGTTCTACAGAGAAGTTTGTGAACGTTTTTTCATGCGCCTGCTAACTTTTTTAAAATGATCGGAGGGCCCAACATTATCGAGAAAACTTTTGCACAATGATCTGAATTCTTCGAATCTGAAGGAATCGTGGCGATCGGAGCATTTTGAAGGAATTCACAGCAATCCGCAAGCGACGCACGACTATTTTTCCTATCTCTGTAAGGTATTAAAAATTTCTTTTTGCCCACTTATTAAGTTCCTGCATGTGCCATCTGTTTGAATCAGTTTGCACTTCTAGCAAAGTGATACGATTAAACAATCTAATTCTGTGGTCTCAACCCTCAAGGTCATTGTGGAGATCAAAGGTAAAAAAGATGATGCAAATTCATAACAAAATACAGCAGATAAAAGCTGTTGTGATGACGAGTCAGATTATCATGATAAAAAGATGAAAGAAGTTGAGATTAGAAATACCAATAAATCTTGTATTTTGTAATCCGGTGCAATTACAAAAATTTCGCAATTTGAAAATTTTGAATTCAAAACGATCTACAAGGGAATTATCATTTCTGCTGAAATTGACACGAGAGTTCTTTCTTTCATAAATTCGAATAAGTACACCTGAAAACATTGAAAGCGGAAATAGTGAGAAATTCGATAAATCTGTCGTACAGTCAAATTCTTTAAAATCTCATTGTGATGAAAGTATGAAGACAATGTTATTCAACATTGATGGAAAAATGTGGAGAATAGGCTTTCTAAAATTCCTTTGTTCAGGAGCAAGATAAGATTCTCGGTAGGGGTGACGCTCAGCGTCTCCCCCCCCCCCCAGTGCGGGGGTTTACACTGACACACAGGCGATTCAGTTGGACCGAATCCCGCCGCAGTAGATGGTGGCCAGCGTGTTTGTGGCTCCATGAATTTAGATTGTCGCAGATGTAGATGCTACGTCCATAATTTCTTTTCTACTTGGAACAGCATCACTTTAGTAGCAAATATGACATGCAAGGGTTACTGAACACACTCAATTAAGATTGATTGCCATCCTTCCCTCCTTCTCAAGTGGCTCATTCAACTGAGATCTAGATAAAAATATGGTCCCTATATTCGCATAAGTGGAAGAAGCAGTGGATTTCAGCAGTTTAAGACAATCCAGTCTTAAGAGGGGGGGCGTTTTTCGCCACCCTCTTCCCGAAAGTTTGTTCTAGTTTCTGAAATACTTAATCCTAGCTTTGTCATTTCATGTTGTTCTATGCTTTATGAATTTCTTAGCCTTTTCTTCCATTGAATTTTATCAAGGAAAATATAACTTAACTCATAGTAATAAATATTATCTTAGCGCTTTCAATGACTCTAATCATAAGATAACGTCATTTATAAAAGGATTCTAAGTAATCTTGCACTATTATTATCATTGGTATGAAAAGGTGCATCATAACCAGGCGTCCAACGCCTTCAAAAGTTGCAACTTTGAAGGTGTGACTGTAGCTGTGGATTTTCAGTTTCAGAAAGATGGCAGGGAGGCTTCAGAATAGGGCAGTGGTTCAAAATGTGGTGGGCAGTTTGAGATAGGGCACCAATGCTTGAGGATATGATTCCTCATCGGAACATATCCGAGGCGTAACGGCTTGAACCTCTGCGGACCCACTGTTTTCGACATAGGCCAGAGCCGGGAGGACACGTGGACCAAAGAAGTCACGCAAGCCTGTGGATCAAACAGCTCCTCCTCAGGCAGATTGCCGACGAGGTGTCGGAGAGGATGTCGAGAAAGGAGTCAAGTAATTCTTGGGAGACCATGAAGCGCAAGATGAGGGCGGTCGCGGGCTTCGGAGTGATGAAGCTGTTTGTCACAAATGTTTTGACGACGCGTTTCAACTGTCTTCATTCCTACTAGATAAGGCAGGTAGGAGACCGGGGTACGCGTATGCATCCGCTTATTGCTCTCAGAGAGTCATTAAAAGGGATGTCGAGTTTTTGTGCATGAACACTTTGTATCCAAAAGGGAGCGGTCACGAGCGCATGCGTAGAATTGCATATGACCTCCAATGTAGCACCCCATGAGATCCTGGCTAGTCCCAAATCTTGCACTGAAAGCTGTAGACATTCAAATTACACAGCTATGAAAACAGATTAAGTAAAAAATTGTGCATATATACTGAAATCGAGACATTGGACTATCGGAAATTAGCATAGATAAGATGAGAGCAGAAATGGGCTAAGTCCATGGCAGGAGCAAGTCACTGAGATATTATTGAGCAGCTGAGAATAAACATAGAAAAAGAACCAATAATTGGTCCGTCAAAAAAGGTGTATCTTTGAATCCCATTTCTGGGAGACAGATTTCACACATTTGTCTCGAAGAAGCTAAGTGAATCTATTTCTTGAGCATTTTATGCTGCACAGCTTGTTGTACTGCCCTTGTCGTCCTTTGAAGGATCCAATTCCTCTCGTTGACCGATTAAACGTCTGTTATAATTTCAAATGTGACTGCGGATGCAGTTACATTGACAACGAGATGTCTTGGTATCCGCATCAAAGAGCACTATCCCAAGTGGGCAGCAACAAGATTGAGAGGCCCAAAACACCAAAGCAGCTCAATATGCAAGCATCTCTGGGATTGCAATCTATTCGCAGGACACAAGATCGAGTCCTATTTCTCTGTCGCTGCATACTGCAGAAATGTGCCCCAGATCACTGAGGTCACTCTGTTGAAGCGGTTTATCTCCTCGTCCTGTATGAAAATATGTCAGTGACTTGCTCCTGCCATGGACTTAGCCCATTTCGGCTCTCATCTTATCTATGCTGATTTCCGATAGTCCAATGTCTCGATTTCAGTATGTACCTGTGCATGATTTTTAATTTAATCTCTTTTTATAACTATGTAGTTTGAATGTCCATAACTTTCAGTGCAAGATTCAGTGCAATCCTTTTGTAAATGACGTTATCTTATGATTAGAGGCATCGAAAGGGCTTAAGATAATATTTATTACTATGAGTTAAGTTTTATTTTATTTCCTAACTCACTTTATCACCTCGAAGCTGGCGAACTGGAAATTTTGACAAATTTGCCAGAATTTAATGAATCTCTGCTGAGTTGTTCTCAGATGGCACGCATAAATTACTTTCCAGAGTTCTGTATGATTATACGAATGCATCATAATAGAATGATTCCTGTGGCCGTAAACTGTCTATACTGCTAGCTTTTAACATCCTGGTGCAGTCATAGAAACGATCATTTTCGAAAAAAGTCAAATTCAAATGTTCAAATGCTAGTTATAGAATAAGATGTGTGACTATGAAAAAACGGATTCCACCATCGATTTTCCCGATTTTGAAATATGTTCTGCACTTATTCTGAATTGATTCCACTCGAAATGTAAACCATCGTGAAACAAGATTCACGTCGTAATGATGGACTACACACCGGCACTTGAAGTACATACCTTCAGTAATTCAATAATTAAAAAGCCGAGACTTGTACTCTACTGGTGTGTAACTACCTACGCCTGTGAATGTAAGAGAGTAAATTATGTCGCAAAAGCTCAACATTTTCCATTTTTCGACAAATTTGCATCAATGAATAGTGACTACAGTAGATTATTGAAATCTCCTGTGATTTCCTCCGGATACGTGAAGGATTGCATCGTGTATCTGCTTCTGCATCTTTGCAGGACATGACGATGAAGAGGATGGATTTAGAGAACATCTGAGGAGTTCATCCCTGCCCTTCCTAGTGTCCTGTATTTTAACTCATATACAGTCTCGTATCGATCTACAATGCATTTTGTCCTCATTACATGGAAACTTTGCCATGAATTTGCTTTCTGTTGCAAGAGTTAAAATAATCACATTAATGCAGTTTATGTTAAGCTCATAGAGAAATGCTTGTCAGCATCACGGAGGTCATTCATTTTGTCCATATTGATTGAGTTCTTTAAACGTTTCTCCGTTGCTTCAGTTCTCTTTTTAAGTTGTTACATTTTGTTAAGTTTATTAAATTCTTATTAATGAGCTCCTATCATCTGACGTGACCACATTCTGATTGATCAGCGTGCATGAGTAGAAGAAATGAATTTCTTGTTTGATGAAATAGTCAATCAGCAAGTCCTTGTTCAACATGTTTGTTATCTTCTGCTACGAGTGATAGAAACAAGACAGGAATAAAGGACGCGGGCATTAGAATCAGGTGCATCCAGGGATTAGATGTTATAATCATGCCAACAAATTGACGAATATACGTCCGATTACAATAGTTATTTACGCAACTAGTTCATGATTGCCTCTTTATAGCATTCCACGAGTTAGATATCCTAAATGCCCCAGCCCGTAGGTGAGGACGATTTAAATCTAGCGAGTTCGAATGCTGTGATGAAGCAATCTCATGCACGAGTTGCGTAGAGAATTTTATTCGGTGACGTGCTATGATGATCAAGGACAGATTGTGATTGACATGTCTATGATTATCAAGAGTATTTGAATAGAAATTTAGCCTCATCAATCGTGAAAATATCTATTCAGGATCTTGGCACACATAACTGGCATAGATTGCGCTCCTTCCACTGCATTCATAGAAGTGGATAATAGTACACTAGAATGGAAATTTGATATCTTGCCTATGTACAATGATGGCACATGGAAAAATCTATGGTTTGTAGATCAGATTCGATCTAAAACATTGTATCATAGTCAAACTATTTGCCAAGTTGGTTGTGGAAGTTGTTGACAGCAAATTACAGGATTTTCATGAAGAGAATTGCAAGTGAGATGATGGTATTGTTTCATGTGAAATAGCCTACTATTCCATGGATTAATATACTGTGTCTATTTGTAGCAGTAAATTGGTTCACAGAGTCGTAATTGAAAGTAGTCGCTGTACTGGTTGGAAGAGCATCTGAAGAATTCACTGATAGAAAGTCTAATTATTGGATAATTTCTTCTTCAAGCGGCAAAGAAACCTAGCGCTTTTCTGGAATAAACACACTGAAAGTTTCTTTACCAACAATCATTTCTCAAATAAATAGAATGTCGCTGGAACTTTTCAATTAATCATTGAATGACACATGTGATATTTTGGAAGCTGATATTCGAATGCATGCAGAGATTTTGAAAATTATTCAAATTTAGTGAACAGGGGAACCTTTACAGTGAAATGAATACTCTGAGATTTCTTGGACTCTGATTTCAAGCAGGAGCAATGCATGTTCTGTAAGTCGACATTAAAAGTTGCATAAGAGTCTGATTATACTATTGATAGATCATAGGAGCGATATTTCAAAATGATGAACGTATAGAACGTTTTACAGGATTTCCTTCTTTGTCATCCTGTCGCCGCAGCATTTTTAAAATTCACTATTGCTTCTGTGTACCTGATCTTTGGACTAGGGGCAACAATCCAGATCACAAATTGTTTTGATAATTAAAAATGATAACCCGAAAACAAGAAAGCCAGTTCGCAAAATTCGCTTTTTGCCCCAACTAAGTTCCCCCGGCGTGTGCCATAATTTTCATGCAATTTCCATTCTAGGACTTTCTATGGTATTATTAATTTCTATGACTGCATTGGAGTAAATATCATCTCCCGCGCCGGCAATAGTCTGCTTACTATATACTATATAGCTATATACTATATACTATATTACTATATAGCCGGCAATAGACTGCTGCAATAGTCACTACATGCACGGAGACAAATAAGATCATTTTAGGATGAGATCTTCAGTTGTCATGTTATCGAGGTGTCAATTAGAATCAATGAAATCTTATTTGAAGGTGAATCAATCATTTTCAATCTCTGGCCGCGGCCACTGACCTGAACTGGTATTCAGCATCCTGATTTCGTCATAATTTCTGACATACTTGTCAATTTCAACCGTTGTCATCCTAAAAAATGTGTTGTCATTTCAATAGCCTGACTTGTTGATGAATTGTCAGTCGCATAGAAGGTGTTGACAACAGAATATTTCTTATTCTGGATTGACTTGCTTCAACAAGATTGCTTCCATGCTGCAGAATTCCTACTGATGAGAAAAAATCTCTTCTATGCATTGAGCAGATTAGTTCACGTGATAATTACTTCTCTCTCGTCTCAACTGTATTAATGTGTGAGAAATGGTCAGGCAAATCAACATCATCTAACAGAGGTAACTTAGAAAGCAAAGGTGGGCTAGGGATAAAATTACAAGTCACCATTCGCCTGGTGTGAGCAGGGGACAAGACGACGGTCCAGTGTTGACTTTGAGTGGTCCAGGGACAAAGGCATGGCCAATGCTGGCATGCTGTGAATCGGTGGATAAAACTACGATCCATTGCTGGCAAGGACAGGGTCAAAGTCAAAATAGGTCAAGGACAGGACTGTGTTCCAATCCTGGCCTGGAATAGGTCAGGGACATGATTGTGGTGCAATGCTGGCCTGGAATGGGTCAGGGACATGATTGTGGTGCAATGCTGGCCTGGAATGGGTCAGGGACATGATTGTGGTGTAATGCTGGCCTGGAATGGGTCAGGGACATGATTGTGGTGTAATGCTGGCCTGGAATGGGTCAGGGACATGATTATGGTGCAATGCTGGCCTGGAGTGGGTCAGGGACAAGATTATGGTGCAATGCTGGCCTATAGTGGGTCAGGAACATGATTGTGGTGCAATGCTGGCCTGGAGTGGGTCAGGGACATGATTATGGTGCAGTGCTGGCCTGGAGTGGGTCAGGGACATGATTGTGGTGCAATGCTGGCCTGGAGTGGGTCAGGAACAAGATTGTGGTGCAATACTGGCCTGGAATGGGTCGGGGACATGATTTTGGTGTAATGCTGGCCTGGAATGGGTCAGGGACATGATTGTGGTGCTATGCTGGCCTGGAGTGGGTCAGGGACAAGATTATGGTGCAATGCTGGCCTGGAGTGGGCCAGGGACAGGATTATGGTGCTATGCTGGCCTGGAGTGGGTCAGGGACAAGATTATGGTGCAATGCTGGCCTGGAATGGGTCAGGGACATGATTGTGGTGCAATGCTGGCCTGGAATGGGTCAGGGACGTGATTTTGGTGTAATGCTGGCCTGGAATGGGTCAGGGACGTGATTGTGGTGTAATGCTAGCCTGGAATGGGTCAGGGACGTGATTTTGGTGTAATGCTGGCCTGGAGTGGGTCAGGGACATGATTGTGGTGTAATGCTGGCCTGGAATGGGTCAGGGACATGATTGTGGTGTAATGCTGGCCTGGAGTGGGTCAGGGACATGATTGTGGTGTAATGCTGGCCTGGAGTAGGTCAGGGACATGATTGTGGTGCAATACTGGCCTGGAGTGGGTCAGGGACATGATTGTGGTGCAGTGCTGGCCTGGAGTGGGTCAGGGACATGATTGTGGTGCAGTGCTGGCCTGGAATGGGTCAGGGACGTGATTGTGGTGTAATGCTGGCCTGGAATGGGTCAGGGACGTGATTGTGGTGTAATGCTGGCCTGGAATGGGTCAGGGACATGATTGTGGTGTAATGCTGGCCTGGAGTGGGTCAGGGACATGATTGTGGTGTAATGCTGGCCTGGAATGGGTCAGGGACGTGATTTTGGTGTAATGCTAGCCTGGAATGGGTCAGGGACAAGATTTTGGTGCAATGCTGGCCTGGAGTGGGTCAGGGACATGATTGTGGTGTAATGCTGGCCTGGAATGGGTCAGGGACGTGATTTTGGTGTAATGCTGGCCTGGAATGGGTCAGGGACAGGATTATAGTGCAGTGCTGGCCTGGAGTGGGTCAGGGACAAGATTGTGGTGTAAAGCTGGCCTGGAGTAGGTCAGGGACATGATTGTGGTGTAATGCTGGCCTGGAATGGGTCGGGGGCATGATTGTGGTGCAATGCTGGCCTGGAGTGGGTCAGGGACATGATTGTGGTGTAATGCTGGGCTGGAATGGGTCGGGGGCATGATTGTGGTGCAATGCTGGCCTGGAGTGGGTCAGGGACAGGATTATGGTGCAGTGCTGGAAGTAGTCCTATAAACATAAGCATAGCAGTATGAATATTCAATAATTTGATTACTTCATGGAGCGCTTCTGGTTACTACACTATTTACGAGAATTTTTAGTTCAATGAAAATGACTTTCAGTTCATTACTTATTGGAGATGAAGAAACGTAGCAGAGATTGTAGCATCATCATCATTTGACGTGATAATTTTTTTCATGACATAATTTCCTGTATCTCTTCAATCCTTTGTTATTCTCACGTTTACATTTCCCAGCTTATTACTTGGAAGTTAGGAGAATACTAGATAATCTGGAGAGCTGCTTACGCAATGACATTCCATGATTAATCCTGAACTCTCAGTCATATCTTCATAGTTTTCTGAAATCCACACATTTGGCTCTGAAACGAATCGAGAAACCGGGAGTCGGTGTCTTACACTGAAATAATTCTCTGTATTTGAAGTTAAAATTGCGTTTATAAATTCTAAAACCAATTCCTTGCGCGGTTGTAACGGAATTGGAAAAAATCAAACATGATAATTATTTCACCGGTCTGGCCGCTTTAGTTGTTCTTCACCTCTAATCTTGCCATTTCTTAGCGTTTCACCAATGCAAACCGAGTCACAGTTAAACTTTGCAGAGAGAGACATAAGAAAATAACAAAATGTAAATTGGATATTGCAAAAGTGTACAACAGGGATGCGTTTACACGTTAAATGGCCGAATCAGAGGATATGAGAAGCTCAAACAATGAACAATTAATTATCACAAAGGAAGAATTCCACTTACTGAATTATCGATTTCATTTTAAGTCAATCAATTTTCAGGCTTCAAAAATGTTAACGTTTAGCAGCTGTGTGAAGGAGATATCTTGACTATGAAAAACAACTTGAATTTTGTAGTATTATCTATACAGTGTCATTGATACAACTTCGACAAGGATACAACTGAAGCGGCCAGAACGGGGAAATCTTTTTTCTGTTTAAACAGCTTTAGAGTATTTGCTGATTCCGTTGTAACCGTGCGTCGAATTGTTTTTGGAATATAATGATTTTAATCTATTAACATGATTTCCAAACAATGTTTTGAAAAAATTGCTTTCTTAGTGTAATTTATCGAATGAAAACAACAGACCGGGTGTCCCAAAAGTCGCGCAAAACTTTAAAAGGTCATCATTTGCTTCAATTCAATCATATTCACATGTGATTTTTTTAAATGTACCTCAGATCGGGGAATTTGATGCACCACGTTTGACTGTTTGACAGTTATCGTTACGTGATGCATAGAAACTGATAACAATAAAACCTCTAGAATGGAAGTAAAGCTTCATGCAATACACAATAGTGGCACAAAATTCGCACGCATTTTCACTTAGATACACTTGCCAACGTCTGCATCATTGGGTTAGTATCAGTCACATGCGCGATTCTAAGCTTTTCATTGGTGGTTCATGCCCCAACTTAGTTCCCCCGGATGTGCCGCGACCTTGAGTCAATTTCCATTCTAGTCAACTTCAGATAAACAACAATCTATCTATGTTGGATGTGAATTTTATTCACACGAGAGTCATGTAGAGACCTTGAACATTCAATGAATCTTTACACTAGGCATGGATTTCGAAACACGCATTGAATTTGTTCAGCTTCTCTTCATCAACCATAGAAATAAACTGTTTATCTGAAGTTCGCTAGAATGGAAATTGACTCAAGGTCGCGGCACATCCGGGGGAACAAAGTTGGGGCATGAAGAACCAATTAAAAGCTTCGATTTACTCATGTGACTGATTCTAACCCAATGATACAGACGTTGGCAGGTGCATCTAAGTGAAAATGCGTGCGATTTATGTGCCGTTATTGTGCATTGCATGAAGCTTAATTTCCATTCTAGAGGTTTTATTGTTGTCAATTTCTATGTCATCAACGGCAAGTCCTTTTCAGCGGCGCTGCGCGCTTACAAAATAGCTGATGGTCATCATGGCGACCCTTTTAGCGTTTCTGCTATCTCACGCTTAATTCAGCGGTTTAGATAGCCTGGATCAGCAGCAGATAAGCCTCGATCGGGTAGACCCAGTCTCGAGGATGAAAGGGGAGAATGGCGAAGGGATGAACTGGAAACGCAACAGTGAAATCCACAATTTGGAGCTGCCAGTTGTCGTTCGGTTTCTCGGAGAACAGGTGTTCCTAAAACCAGTGTTCAACGGATCCTACGATACAGATTGTGCCTTTACTCATACAGACTGCAAACTAACCAGGCACTCACAGATGATGATGAGGAAAAGCGTATTGATTTCGCACGGTTCCTCCTGTTAGGTGCCCTTGATCTCGAGTCGAGTCATGTGGGCTGATGAGCCATCAATGGTGGGCCATGTGAATCGCCACAATTGTATCGTTTGGTGATCGGAGAAAGCGCGGCAGTGTTGACAACAGCTGCGTAAAGTACGCAGTGCGTATTTTTCTTACGATTTGCGTAAAAATGGTGCGCGTTTTTTCTTCTACGTATTTTTTTGACGATACACCTTTTTAAAAATGAAAATTGCAATATTATTACAAATTGATTATATTTTAATCTGGAAAATGTGTTTTTTGTCATAATGCCAATTATGTCGCTTTCATTATCAGGTTTTTATGAACCATGGGTAACTGAAATATTTAGTTTTGTTTAATAGTTACATACGCATTTTTGTCATATAGCTACAAATACATTTACAGTTTGTTCACCAAAAAGTACTGTGTATCTGGTATAATATGTGCTCGCGAAGGAGACTAAGGAATTCAAAACAACTCCGGCATTGCTATATTTTTCGATTTATGCGTGTAATGTATCACGTTTTTCCAAAAGCGGAACAAAAGTTATAAATTCTGTCGACAAGTTTGGTGGCCAAATAAACGATAAGTTATGATGCAAACTGATACACCCGATTGCCTCTGCCCGGACCACTCCGAACTAGTATTCTAATTAATCTCCTTCCACAAATCAAATCTCATTTGCCAAATAGCAAATCTTATCCCGATAGCGTTATAGATGTCGTGAAACTTTATCCCAGCAAATTTATCTCTTACAACCACGAAATTAACTATGAGGATAAAGTTTATAAACAAATACGTGGAGTTCCCATGGGTGCTCATTTTGCACCAGCGTTCGCGGGTATTTTTATGAGCCACATAGAAACCAATGCTTTAGATAAACTAAATTTTTCTCCATTAATATCCCAGCGATACATAGATGATAACATCTTTGTTCCCATAGATTTTAACGAGACTTTATTTGAATACGTGTTGGAGACTTTTAATTCTATTAATTAAAACATGAAATGTACAATAGAAGTTCATCAGCCTGAGGAATGGCTACCGTTCCTAAATCTAAAAATAAAAATTGTTGACCAACGAATCAAATACTCTCGGCACCATAAGTCTGGTCATTCTAACATCACTCTTAGAAAGGATTCCATCGTTCCCAACGCATGTTAAGACTAACTTCATTAGAAATAGGATATCTAGTATGGAAAAGCGCTGTAGCGATGACTCTACAACTAAAGAGAGTTCAACAACTTTGTCTATGATACCAAAAGAAAACGGCTACAAGGAGAGTGATTGTAAGCGAAAAAAGAAAACAAGAAAAGTAAAAACAAAAATAATACTACTGATAGGAGTACACTTAAAGTACCATACATTAGCGACAAATGCAATAAGTTGATAAATAAAGCCATTAAAAAGTATGATTTGCCCATTAAAATTGCTAGTGATTATGGCAAACAGTCAGCTAAGTATATTAATAATAAAAAATATAGAAATAATTGTGACTGTGACATTTGTTCGCAATTAATCAAATATTCCCGTAATGATCAGTTCGCAGTGTTTAAGTGCACATGCCAACGTTGCAACGAATTTTATATTGGTAAAACCCTCTCAAGTTTATAACGAGGGTATAAATGAGCACAAAAGACCGATTAATAATGAATCAATTAGCAGTGCCTTGTATGAGCATGTATCGGGGATTTTCAGGTCGGTTTCATTGCTAAACTCGATAACACTCGAGACACAAGATTTACTGAAACAAAAGCAACCACACAGCTTCAGCCCAGAATCAATAGAAAATGAACTACCGCAATACAACCTGTCATCACACTTCAATCACCTCACATTTGACACACTTCTGAATATCACTCAGCTCTTTATAAACCTTCACACGGGCTGCCGTTTAGCACTTAACATCGACCGAGAGAAGGCGCTGGACGCCGAAGGCCTTGTCAGTTTGTATCATAACTTATCGTTTGGCCAATAAATTTATCGAGAGAATTTATAACTTTTGTTCAGGTTTTGGACAAAACTTGAAACTTGACTAACCTCTCTCGCCGCTTGGTCAACTACATGTAATGTAGCCTATCAATAGAGAAAGATCTAAATTCCACAGTAAATATTCAATACTTGTAGTGTAAATACATGTAACAAGTTATCGCCTGCCACTCAGATCAATTTGTTCTCAGTTTTCATTGAATGAATTTTATGTTCATAATTAGATTCAAGTTATGTTTTTTCGTGTTCCTGTAAAATCATTAAAGCTTGACTTACATCAGACAAGTTGCAATGAAATGCATAGATTAGTTCCATATGATACATTTATCGTCATGATTTGTTTGAATATCGATTGATTCTCAATGTCAAGTAAATTGCGCAAAAAGTATTGGCCTGCGTATTTGCTTTGCATTTGAGCCGTTGGCAACACCGAATCGCGGAAGTGATCGAAAAAGACATCCACGCTCCAAAAGTAGATGCACGGTTCGGTGTGTGTACCGTCTAGCTCCTTTCTTATTTCCTGGAACCGCTACAGGAGAGAATTATGCCAGTATGCTTCGCGATCATGTCATCCCATAACTTAGAAGGAGACGGCGTATGAATTCCAGAATCTTCCAACAAGATGAAGCGCCTCCATATTTTTCGAATGTTGCAAGATCTTTCCTGTCTCGAATATTCCCTGATGATCGCATTGTCTTCAGAGAATATCCCAACCGGTGGCCAGCTCACTCGCCAGATTTTTCATCGCTGGACCTCTACCTCTGGGGTACTGTGAGAGACCGCGTCTACCACTGCTTCACTCCAAGAAACCTCAACGAGCTACAGGAGAGGATGACGGTGGTGATTGAGAACATCGACTCAGATGAATTGACACGATCTCCTCAAGGTTGGAAGTGGTGATCGAGTGTGGAGGAGAAGCAATTGAGCAATGTCTTAGGTGAACATTCATTTGCAAATTAGAGTTTGATTTTTCTTTTGTTGATTGTACAGTGTAAACCAGCACCTCGTAAAATCGAAGAAATCTGCATCCTAAAGCGCCACACACTAGAACTTTAGGAGGTTGCGTGAAATAGAATGTTGACATACTAAAGAGAACAATAACCCTAGTGCGCTAGCCTCCTAAAACGCTTTGCTTTAGGATTGTTTTATTAGTTACGAATAGTGTTGCTTTAGTGTGTGAATTAGGAGGTGCTGGTTTAGAGTGTATGCTTCGTTATTGGCTAAGTAAAATATTAATTTGCAATCAGTATTTTTTACCATCGATATATACATGGTTTTAGCTATAAAATTCTCAGAGCCAAAGAAATGGCAATTAAGTTTAGATAGTATAAAAACAAATGTGCGACACCAAATTCCCCGATCTGAGGTACATTTAAAAAATATCGCATGTGAATATGATTGAATTGAAGCAAATGACAGCCTTTTAAATTTCTGCGCGACTTTTGGGACACCCGATGTTTAGCGTGTCATTTTCCAATGCCGGTATTCACTCCCTCATTAACTCGCTATAAACGTTTCAAATGTTCTTGAAATATTTTCAAAATTCAAGTTTTTCGAAATGAATATATTTTTTTTCAAGTGCAATTTGCAGCCGTTCCAGGCATTGTAGGATGTTGGGGGAGATGTCATTAGAATCGCATTCATCTACTCTTTCTTTTTGTCAAAAAGTTTTGTCGCAAATATCCGAACTTTATCTACGAATCATTTTCTGACTGTTAGCTTGATGCTGAAACGATTTGCGTGAGCGACTGCCCATGACTCACAACTGTCTGAAGCAGTCTGTCGTCTTGATACTTCATTTGAATGCTCATCTCTGACTTAGTACAAGATGAATGGGGATCTGGATATCATCATCACGATACAACAAATGCTCCATTCAGGAGGAGGTCACGAAGTCACCTCTTTGATATTTTCAAGATTTTCGTATTTCTCTGCCCGATACTTTCTCTTAGAATAATACACATGTTTTGATGTCAATGTTGGCATCTGATACCCTCTTCACAGATTGGTGGCACCTTTGAATCCTTTGCAGAAATCAGAGAATGTTTTTTCCTCAATCCTTCAGAATATTGTATTTCACACAGTCCATTATAGATAGCTCAGATGAGACAGTGTACAAGAAAAGATATTGCTGAGAATCCTCAAACTTGTCTGTTTAGCAAAACCAGAAAGATCGCATCTCTATTCGACTTAAAATGCAGTAAAAGAACAGACAAACTGATTATCCAACAAAACGTCTCTCGGACATTGACACGTGGACAAACGATGCTACGATATACGCTAGATCGGCAAAGCAACCCTTTTGATTTCTGACGGATTCATATTCGATTCTGTTTCGATAGATCATTACATCGGTTTGTGATTTGGCCCACAGAAAATGTCATGTTTGTTGTAAATTTTCTCAGGAATGTACCTAGCACATGCAAAGTTTGTCTTTTCTCAATGAAACATTGACCGCAGATTGAGCGGGTGATATCCGATAATTTCACCGTCGCCACTGACATTGCACATGAAAGTGAGGGGCAAGCTCATCATCCAGGCATGCTCTTCAACTGCAAGAGCTGTCCGTTGTCCTGCCGTGGAAGGTCCTTTTATCCTGCTGGACTCACGGTCTGGTCCGCTCCAGCATCATGCACGATGTTGGTCCCATGCCAGCTTACTTTAATTTTCAGTTTGCCAGACGACCAAAATTGTATTCTAACAAATTTAGGAGATCGCTGAAATTTGACTATCGACCGACTTGCCGTTGGGCCACCAAAAAATAGCCTAATCCCGATAAGGTTTCATCCTCCATGTTTCTACTACAGTATTTTACAATTAAAAGAGAATGTAAATTAATCATTTGTAAATGAATTAGAATCATTTGGCAGGTGTAGGGGCATGCATGTGTAAGCCTAATTCAAATAAAGAAAATGTGTTTGCAGTGCTGATTTGGACTCTGATACAGTACTCTCACTGGACGAAATATGAGCTCGTATACTGGGCAGAGCTCACAAGTATGCATGTGCGCTTCGACAATTATCGTCTTTAATTTAACTATGGACATGTGTCATAGCCTATCAATCATTTGGAATATGCACTGGATGCGCATATCTCCTATCATGTGTCAAAATTCTAAATAAAAGTTCAGCTCTTTCTGAAATATGGCCATCTGCCCAATTGGACAGCAAGCCTGACTATGAGAGGAAGACTTTCTAATAATCATGAATTCAAAGATATCTGGAAGAAGAAAGGTTGCATGTGACAGAACTGTATGTAATAATACCCAGAGAATCAGAAGAGGAGCCACTTCACAGCAACCTGATGTAATCATTGCAAGTCAGTAATCGTTGCATTGGATCAACAATGATCTGCATTTTGACATGGTTGATGAAAATGTCCACTTGAGGAAACAGTTGCAAAGAAATTGTTGGATGAAGTGCATTGGTGACCTAATTATTCATTATTCAATCAATATTGAATAATAAATAATTAGGTCACCAATTGGCTACTTGTTGACGGCACAAGCAATTCAAAAGTATCATCAGAATGAATCCATAATTCAATGTCACGAGAAAGGTTTCGGCCTCATCTCTATTTGCCGGTTTGAGCTGATGAGGGTGAAAGACTGGCTATTGACAACAAGAATTCGACAGTGAGAGATTCAATCTCATGCAGCGTACAACAGAAGAAGTGACGTCAGGATTCGAACCTGCGCGGGGAAACCTCATTGGATTTCTAGTCCAACGCCTTAACCACTCGGCCATCGCGACTGATTCACATTGTCATGTGGCAATTGTTGATGACGTAAATGAGTGTATGTGATTCCATTGTCTGCTGTAGACATAGAGATCGCATTATCAGCAGATCAGCTGTTAACAATAGCCGGAGATGTCGACATTTGTGCATTCCTCTATTACTGATGAGGAATTACTCCGTGGCGAGGACATTACTTCGTCGAATTCATAAGTTGACATCAAAATAATCGTATTCCGCAGATATTGCTTCATTACCGTCAGCTTATGATGAATTGTTTTAAAGCAGCAGTGGTATGCAAGCAGTTTCGGATTAGAAGTGGGTGAGAAGATGACCTCATTCTGTTGGTGATTTTGGTGCATTTTGAATCGTCTGTCCCGACGGCTCCAAGTGACATAGTCTTCCATGAAAGCGGATTTTCAGACAGAGTATGACTGTTCAATCCGCTCATCCGTTGACGTGTGAAGACAGCAAGTGATCACGCTTATCAGCGTCAAGTTGGCTGTTTAGGTGAATACTTCGGTTATTGGGTGATAAGGAGAACTCACATGGAAACCAGACGTTTTCGGTTTTGGTTAAGTTAGAGTGACAAGAACGAAAACCCGATGTCTATTGCTTATTGTTTCGGCTGCTCTTCAATCATCGTATTTAATCGATTGAACAACTTGACGTTATTGTCGTCTACTGTGATCACCATAGAATTAGATTGTTTAATCGCATCACTTTGCTAGAAGTGCAAACTGATTCAAAACAATGGCACATGCAGGAACTTATTAAGTGGGCAAAAAGAATTTCTTAATACCTTGCAGATATAGGAAAAGTAGTCTTGTGTCGCTTGCGGATTGCTCTGAATTCCTTTAAAATGCTCCGATCGCCACGATTCCTTCAGATTCAAAGAATTCAGATCATTGCGCAGAAGTTTTCTCGATAATGTTGGGCAGTCCGATCATTATTAAAAAAGTTAGCAGGCGCACGAAAACACGTTCACAAACTTCTCTGTAGAACTTGACATCGACTGTTTCTCTTTGCTGTGTGATTTGGTTCATAACTGTCACTGAAACTTCAGACAATTTGGCGTGTTTAATGCTGAACTGGCTGCTCATTGTTCGATTGCTATGGCATTATGTCAGCAGATTGTGCCATTTCATTAACGTTTCATGTTCCAATGCTTCCCTTCTAGTCAAACAGAAGAAGAGACGACCTGTCTAATTCTGTGGTGATCACTCTCCTTGCTATATTGGCGAAAACTGAACACAGACAGGTGGATATAAAACGTCCTCAGACGACGGCCAACATGTTGATGAAGCAACCGTCGGAAGTGAATCTCATTAATGAAAAGCTGTCGTGTTTCAGTTTTGAGTTTCCGATTCCTCTGTGTGTCTTATTCGAAGCAATGATTTTAGATGTCGATTCAAACGTGACAAAGTTGAAGTGCGTGAAGGATAACTTCAACAACAGATGTTTCTAGGAGGAATTATTCAAATGAAAGAAAAACGATAATTTCGGAGAACAAGTGACTGATGTAAACTTCAATGACGTACGATGAAATACTAATAAAAGATTGATTGCATGAAGACCAATTTAATATCGCATTTAGCTTTCCTAATTTTCATTCCAATGTTCATTCAGACGAGTTCTATATTCAGCATTAAAAAATGAAGTATTACTGCCTCTCAGTAGTCACCATGTCAAGTTACTAGTCAAGATTGACTGCATGGTGTCCGCAGAGCAGTGGTCAGTTCTGTATTCAAATGAGATCTCTTCAAAACATGAGTCAATATGGTTCTCGCAAGGAACGAATATTGAACTTTGTGAATGAGTTTCGTAATAGTATTGAACAAGTGTGACGGCTGGCTGGCTGGCTGGCATGGAAGGGGGAGACTTTGTGAATGAGTTTGGTAATACTTGATTACTTTGCTACATTTACTTTTTGATTGTCTCTCGATTTTTATCATTGAGACTGTATTTTCTTCAAATATACGACATTTGTTATTATTTGTAATGATTGGGGCGCTTAGTACACACGATTATCAGAAATTCGGGCGCTTCGTATATATTCGTATAACAATGATCAGGGCTCTCTGTACAAAATTCAGGAAAATAGGGCGCTTGGTACAAATTGCTTTTAGATCTTATTACAAATTCATTTATGTATTAGTAAACAGGCATGTACCAGAACCAAAGCGCATGAAACAGAAATTTTTAATTTCCAATAAGGGCGCTTGGTACGGTGGGTGTACTAACCGCCTTTATTAAAATGATCAGAACAACTACAATATATAAAATATTCTATCTTATGATGTTCTATGATTCTTATATAGATTCTTGTATCACGTAAGGCTAACTCAGATATTATTTTGCGACAAGTGTTGAAGAAAAACATAATTGGGCCTACAACCTCAGCTGCAAGCCTTTTGAAAGAAAAATATCAATGTTTGTCTAAGACCGTGTTTTTTGTAATTACAGTTAAGTTTGATTTTGTTTAGTCAAATTCAATAATGTATCTGCTCTTGATTTATCTATCAACAATAATGCATCACATGATGAAATATTAAGTTTACTTGTTATGTCAATGATCTCGAAATAATCAAGGATGCTTTCTATGCAGTATTTCTAAGATGATCGATGCAATGTATGTATTTCATCTTACACTTTATATGCTTCTCATGACTCAAACGATGAGATTATCAAGGAAAAGACATGTCACATGTGTAGTTATGACAAACCTCTAATACACAATTCAACCAAGCATTCGCAGCCGAAGAATCAAAAAATTGCATCATCCAACGTGTCAATTTGAGACGCGAATTCGTCCCGGTCGCTGAACTGGTCATCTGACATTGCGAAATGAGCCTGCGAATTCTAGGAATATGCCTTTAATAGTATCGGTTTAGTGCAACGCTCCTCATTGGCTTCAATTAGTTGCTACTAGATGTCACGTTTGCCAGTTTGCATTGCTTCACCTTGATGAAATCACTGTCATCATGCCGAGTCATTACTACATGTATTTTTGTATGATGGCACCATTAACCAATATCACTGCAGCTAGCATGCGAAAAATTTCGAAGGCGATAAATCTTGCAAAAATAAGTTTGGTTTAATGTGAATAGTTAATAGGGATAAGCGAGAAACTTTTCTAGAGTTAACTTTTTTATATTTTATTGAAAGTGTACAGAGCGCCCTATAATTTCATACATTTTATCTTCTATCATGTCGATATAACACCGTGGCACAGATAATCAATCCATGTTGTTGTTGTTATAGATAAAGGACAACTAGCCCGACATGTACAAGTAATATGGAGTCTCAATTCATCATAGATATCAAATGAAGATGGGAGGGCGCTACGTACAACAGCGACTCCCATTGGAGGGCGCTTGGTACAAATCGCCTCCTATTCACGCCATAGTACCAAGAGCCCTAATTATTATTATTGAAATAGCATTGAACAGGTGTGGCGGCTGGCCGGCATGGAAGGGGGAAGGAACTTTGAGATGCGGAATTAGCATATTAATGGAAATTTCTTTGGGTAATCACTTTAAACACAGTGGTGACATGTCGTCAAGTTAGTGCGGCTGCAATTATTGATTAATATTGCTTTTTGCAAACACAATGTGAATAACATGATTGAATTTTGAATTGCATCCTTTGTTGGAGAATCAGAAAACCTAAATAGCTGCCATTTCATTCAATGTAAATGGAACATCAAAAAATAGGTTTCTGTTGCTCATTACTTGCCGTTTAGGCTTCTTAAGAGTTCAATTTTAGACCTACTTCGGAAGAGCCTGTCAGTATGATGGACCACGTGTAATACCTGATCCTCAGAATTGTTCTCAGAATGACAACTTATTGTAACTCGAATCAATGAATTTAAATTGCAGCATTTGATTTGAGGCTTGCAGATACTGATCAACATTTTCAAAGATACGTGGCTGCGCTTTATATTGCTGATTGGAGAGGTACGTAATTCCGATGATTTACCTCCAAAAGATGACTGGGCAGTATCATGTTGACAGTAGCGACGTTCGCCCATCATCAAACCTCAACATTTGCACACGAACAATTTTATTCAAGGATGACCATTCGATCAGTCATTCCGATCTTCGTATTAAGTTCAGCCTCCAAAGCTCTAATTTGTCGAGATTTGAACGATGCAGTGTCAAAAGGATCTCCACATTTGTCAAGGATTGAAGTTTCTGCAGTAAATGATCAGAAAGGTACTGACTTTGGTGCAGGCAATGATACTATTTCGGTATTTAGAATGCCCTTTCTGATAACTTGTTTCATGACATGGAGGTCTCTACATTCTCAATTGGTTATTTGTGAACTGTACTGTTAAATCCTTCTTTGATGTCTCCCTTGCAAATTCGACCCCACTACTTTCTGAGCACATATCCATGTCATTAACCACTACACCACGCGGACGTTTCACCTCGATCTTCTCATTTTCAGGAGATACAAACGCGGTGTTGTGCCAGATTATCTTGTTCGCCGTCAGGATGATTGGGAGCGCGCTGCAGACGAGGCTCGGAACAACAGACCAGACCCAGAACAGCCGCCTGGACACCGGAAAATGCCGGAGGATGAACGCCGGGAAACTCTGGGTCTTCTCAAGGCTACTGAGCGGGAACTCATCAATGAACTGGTCAGCCTTCCCATCCGCACCGACACATTGCGACTTCGAACTCGAAAAGAACAACTCGACAAGAAACTCGCTGAGGTGGAAGAAGCGATCAAAATATTCTCTAAACCCAAAGTTTTCGTCAGAATTGACTGACGCTCAACCATTCCTTAAGACTAGACTTGTGACCGTTATAGGTTATTGGTCAACTTATCTTGGTCTGTAGTAGAGTAGCTTGTATAATATTACGAATAATGATTGAATTTTTGTAAATTTTGTAAACATTGCTTTTGATATTTCGATTTCAAGACCGAAAACAAATTTCTTAATATTTGTAAGCCTACTTATATGGAACGTACAAGTAGGTACATATATTAGTATTTTTGTTTGACATCGAGAAATGTCAAATTGTGAAATATCCGCCTTGATATCGAAATAACGGAGCAAACACATGCATTGTATTATTTCTTGTCCGTCCTGTTTGTGGCGATTTTTGTCCCGTGACAGCAATCATAGCTTCATTTTCTTCCATATCAGTTCAATTATCTTCATTTTGTAATTGTGATCCTCTTCATTCTAAGTGCTCTGTATTTTGTGCAAGCCATTCATTTCCATCGATATTCATCACCAATGGAAAATACAGTCTCCTTAATTATCATTCGTCGTTTTGCTTTGTCAAGGTAAACATCCTGTATCGGGAAAGGAGCGACGTTTCTGAGCTTTTATCAGGAATTTATCGAGCCAACCCTGACGGACATGCCGCTATGCAGAAATTCAAAAACAGCCGACAGAAAACACCGCGGCTTGAAGCTTTTCGCTATATTTGATTTGTCATTTTGAGAGAAAGGTGTTTTTTGTAGCTGAGACAAATACAAGTGTGTTATCATTGTAGAATTCTGTTGGTTTTTATTTACTGCGAATCTTGATTTTAAAGCAGATGGCGGACTTCCTATTGTGTTCCAGCTGAAAACGCAAGGGTCTGGCGATCAACTTACACATCTCGTTCGCCTCAAATACGGTATACAGCTTGTTCGTATGATTTACGACTTCTGACAATTCATGTGAGAGAGAAGATATATACATTACTCTGTACAATTAGGGTGACGTGAAGTTCATACACTTGAAAACACATCATCTAAATCTGACATAGTAAAAAATTTCATCTTCAATTCACGCAAGTGCACTAGCTGACATTGCCACGCGTAATTACGGAGCACCCCAAACCTCCGGGGTTAAGGGCAGTTTATACTTCTACCCGACACACGCGTTGCACTAAGAGTCAGAAATCACTTGATGACCGCGGTTGAGACCACGGATGAACCGCTAAGCGTGTTCTGTCTTCCGTAAGCATGGAATTGAGGTAGCCTATCACATTCCTTAGCCTCTGATGCATGCAGACACATAAGACACAAAGTCTGCGTAACAGGACTGCCGACATGCCACCCTCAATTACGCGTAATGACCCCAAACATCCGTGGATATGCGAACTGGAAACGAATTGAAAATTCTTGAAAACCCTATGGAAAATCGCTGTGGCCGATGCGTCTTCCTAAAATACTTTTTTTCTAATGACTACTAGGCCTGCTGGCCTAGAACTGATTAAACGTGATAAAAATGTTCAGAGCTGCTTAGGCCCTATAAGAAAAACTTGCTTTTTGAAAATTTCAAATTATGAAACTTTATACAGAGCCCATGCCTAAGTTTTAAGGGCTCACCATCAACAGAAGAAAATCCTTCGTTATGGTTTTCTCCGAGAAGCCTGTCACGCCGCCATGTTTCATCAAAGTGAACGGAGATGCGCTGGAACAGGTCGGCCAATTCCAGTCATGTTTATCTGAAGTTCGCTAGATTGGAAATTGACTCAAGGTCGCGGCACATCCGGAGGAACTAAGTTGGGGCATGAGGAACCAATTAAAAGCTTCGATTTACTCATGTGACTGCTTCTAACCCAATGATACAGACGTTGGCAGGTGCATCTAAGTGAAAATGCGTGCGATTTATGCGCCGTTATTTTGCATTGCATGAAGCTTAATTTCCATTCTAGAGGTTTTATTGTTGTCAATTTCTATGATTCCAGTAGGCCTACTTGGGCCGCATGAACATCGACCGGAAAGTGTGACATAGATATCCACAGGCGCATTGGAATCGCAAAGACTGCAAAGCATTCTGAAAAGCATTCTGACCTCTCACTCGATCAGCATTGCAGCAAGACTTCGGCTCTTGAAGTGTGGTCGGTTCTCCTATGGCTGTGAGTGCTGGACAATCAGTCAAACGCGATGTAGAATCGCCTGGAGGCGACGGAAATGTGGTTCCTGCGAAGAATGATGCGCATACCCTGGACGAAGAAGGTGCGGAACGACACAGTGCTGCAGCGGGCTGGAACAACGAGACAATTGATGCGAACCATCGTCACAAGGCAGGTTGGATTTCTCAACCACGTGCTCCGTAAGAATTTGGTTCATAAAGTAGAGCTAACCAAGCGTCGTCAATGTTACTAGGCAAGCAGCAACGACGACATACTCGTAGAGCATAAAATTCACATTAAATCTAATCTAGTTAAATACGACACTATCAAAAAGAAATATTCATTACTGGTAATACTGAAAAAAGTTATTTGACAGTAGTATGGAATATATATTTTTTGCCATGTGACTTAAAGTTCTTCATACCAGAGGCATACAAATGAGGGCGAATTTGCATCGGGTCTCGTATATAAAACATAACAACAAGAGTCAAACTTACAGTGTTGAATTCAATTCTAATACACGCAAGTCTAAGGCATTTCATAAATAATCAATAAGCATTCAACCGTCAACAATTGCATTATGTAATTTTGAAATTAAGTTTATTATCAACCTGAAATAATAACATTCATGAAAGCAGATATGGTCATGTTTGAGATATGTAAGTCAACATGGTTGCTCGAAGGACATCGGTCAAATGTTAAGCAACTTAGTTTATGGAGTTGAGCTGATTATGAGTCGTATAAATGTTGCTAGGCAAGTAGCAACGACGACAGCCAGTATTAATTTCGCAATAAATCGACTCTAGATTATGAACTCGAAACACCACGCTATCCATAAGAATGCATATGGCTGATATTGCTGACAAAAGTTATTTGAAAATAGCATGCAATACATATAATTATTTTTCTAGATGACTTAAAACTCTACATGCGAAAGTTATACGAATAAGGACGAATTTGCATAGGGCATCGTATGTAAACCATACCAACAACTCGTATTTTAGTGTAAAACAGTCAATCACAGTTAGAATAGTTCGTATCGCTACATACCAATCACATAAAAGGTAAGTGAGATTTCGTATGAAAAACATACCAGATCTCTGTAAGCATGCGAGAATCTCTTATCAGATGGTAGTTTCAAATTGTATGTGAATTTGGTATATGTTTGTATGTAATTTTCGTATCCAGCGATTTACAGTGTAGCAGTGGTGTTTTTACTGTCCTGTTGCACTAATGGAATTATTAATATGGTACTTAAAGCTAATTTAAATAACATGTGAAGGTCATTGTTGGAAAGCTGGTAATTAATAATAGGCCTGTAACACTTCGATTAATAATATTTTTTTATGAATTTTGTATTCTAATTCGTGATTTTTTCTCAAAAAGCCCTCGATGGATGATGTTTTAACCATCATATTCAGAGTCTAGAGGAATGTGAGGAAAACTCTTTTGGATAATTTAATAGAAATACGCGCGGTGCAGTTTCGGTTTCAATGTCCGCCATTTTGAATGTTTGACTTTTTCTCGAAAAGCCGTCGATGGATGATTTTCTAACAATCGTATTCGGAATCTTCGTGTTCGGAAAGGTCAAATTAGACAGGAATGTGAAGAAAAATCTTCTAGGAAATGGAAAATGAAACCGCACTCTCCGTGACACTGTGTACATGTGCGATGAGAACCAACCATAATAAATTTTGAGAAACTAGATGCCGAAATTTCTTTCTATGGACACGCGCATGGAAAGTGTAGAGAGAGTATCTCCATAGAGTCTATAATTACAATAAATATTCTAATTTTGCTGCAAATAAAGAATTCTGCGCGCTTGAAGCTGTTCTTAAACTAGGCTATATTTTGAACACATCAGTGGATTTGCTTTTTAACCCTTAGGCTACCAAGGGTGGTTCTGAGAGCCACCCTGTGCTGTTTTCGTGAGTATTACTCAGTTTGTTTCAATCAGTGACAAATCCTTTCATGACAATTTTCTTAGATATATTAGCAAACGATTTAAACGATTTGTGATGATCTAGCGACCGTTGTTCATTAATTGTTCATTGACCGTTGAATCAACGCAGTTCTTTTGGGTTCTACCCATTTACAGAGGCGTACGACGTGGCTTGCAAAGATTGACATTTATAAGACAGACAACAGAAAGAGGTATAGAGAATGATGACGCGTCGATGTCGAGGCGTCAGAACTGGAGTGCGAAAAGGTCAGCAAAAGTGCACGCGCTAAGGTGCACGCCAGAAGCAGAACGAACGCTCGTCTGACCGGCCGATCTGAGCGATGCTCCATGATGCTAGGTCAAAGCCAATCGATGGCGCAACCCTACACAGTGTCAGTTACTGTCATTCTCAATCATGCGACCGCAACGAGAGGCTGCTCGACTGGCTCAAGCTGCACTATTCGGAGCAACAGAATCGGACTCAGAAGTAGATGCTGATTCATACCAGGAAGATAACGTGGAGAACATTGTAGATGTTCACGATGATTCGGCATCGAGTGAGGATAATACGAGTGATGAAGATGCCCCAGTGCCACGACGACGCGTTGGCGGAGGAAGAGGGCGAGGATTACTTGTTTCGTCTCAACAACCGGCTGTGCGCGGTCGTGGACGAGGTTTTGTACCTCGACAGGCACAAGCAAATCCCTACAACGATAAGAATGGTTATTTGTGGTCACCTGAACCACCTCAGCAGAGAGGTCGACGCGATGCAGCAAATGTTGTTCACGTTGGTGGAGGGAAACCCGAACCAGGTGCAGTGAAGAACACCATTTTGGAAACCTGGTCACTTTTCTTCCCAGACACTATGCTCATGCAAATTGTTCATTTTTCTCAGATGAAAGCAAATGCTCTGGGTATTGAAGTTCAGTTGACTGCTGTCCAGCTAAAAGCTTACTTTGGAATTCTGTACTTCAGAGGGGTTTTCGGCGATCAGAAGATTCCAATCGAGCAACTTTGGAGTGAGAACTACAACACGTTCTACCGCACAACTATGAGTCGCAACTTATTCCAAACTTGGAACCGTGTATTGCGATTCGATGATTCAGAGCTCAGAGAAGACCGGAAGAAAACAGATTCATTTGCTGCCTTGAGAGACATCTGGTCTGAGTAGAATGAAAGACTCCGTACTTTTTACAAAGCCAGCCATTCAATCACCATTGATGAACAACTGGTCGCGTCACGTTGTCGCTCACCACACCGGATCTACAATCCGTCAAAACCGGGAAAGTATGGCGAGCTTGTGAGATGGTGCACAGATGCTAAGAACAGGTATTTCTTGAATGGCAGCCCACTAACTAAACGTCCGGAAGACAGTGTCGCGGCTGAAGTTCACAAAGAGTCAAATCGAGCAAAATCACTTGTGATGAATTTGTGTGGACCGTTCTTCAACGACGGAAGAAATGTCACCGGGGACAGATTCTTCACTTCGATGGATGTTGCTACTGAACTGCTGAACCGGAACACCACGTATCTCGGAACAATGCAGAAAAATAAGAGGGACATTCCGGCGATCTTGCATGAACCACCCCGGTGAAAAAAAATTGTCGGTGAACTGTCGGTCCATTGTCGGGAAGCCGACTCGGCTTAATGACGGGAAAGGTCCTAATTCCCCGACTATCTGCCGACGAATCGGTGAGCCGACAATTCCCCGACTGTTTCGCCGACACACTACCGACAATTCCCCGACAGCCACCGACAATTCCCCGACAGCCTCCGACAATTCCCCGACAGCCGCCGACATCTAATTATATGTTCACATTCTTTTGATGAAATTACAGTTATAGCCTACTTGACGTTGTAGCAAAATATTGAAGAAATTTGCTGTCGATAGTGATGAATATTGTTGATCAAAGTCATCCTGCTACGAAATGCTCCAAGGATTAACAGCAGAAAAACTCATACTGCTAAAGCTAAAACATTCGGAGGCAGTGACAAGAATAGCTCTACAATATTTATACATTATAAAAATGCTGCTGATCGGTGTCAACCTGCTACGAAATGTTCCAAGGATTAACAGCAGAAAAAGTCAATGCTGCTAAAACCAAAACATTCGGAGGCAGTGACAAATAATCGCACAAGAAATTATTTTAGCGACTCACCTCAAATGTCGGCCTACAGAACAGTGGTATGCTTCTCTGCCATCGGTTGTGCTGGCTTGGTAGTGTCCGATCTCCATTGATGATATCTTTTTGAGAGACAACGACTTTGGTCTAAAATGCGCAGTAAGATGCTTGATGCAAAAAATATTGAATATTATTGACGCATAAAAAGAAGTTATAGAATTTAACATGATTAAAATAAATAGGAACATATATGTATACATGTACATTGAACATGAAAAATAGGAAAACGACATGAGCTTTTATTCACTTCATGTAATTATGCTGCTTAAAATCAATAGCCTTACATTAATTACCCGACCTGCTATTATTTCCAGGCAAAAAATAATAAAACGACAAGAATCACTATATGTATTACATGAGCACTAGACAAGTTCCGATGAAAAATGTGTCATAAAACAAATGACGAAATTCAGGATGATTACGAAGGATATATAGTGTTCAGTCTGGGAATTTTCAAAAGCAAATATGTAGCTGACGATCAGTATAAAAAGGAAGTACATATGACTAAATCCATATGAGAACATGATTGTGAGTGTGGACCAATAGCGCATTTTTGGAAATCTTTAAAGACAATCACAAACAGCTAACAATCATGAAAAATAACTATAGCAAATACCTGTCCACTTGCAAACATGATTAAGAGGGTGGGTCAAGTTAAGTCAAGTCTAATTTGGAAATCTTTTAAGATAATTATAAACAGCCAACAATCACGTAGAGATGATGCCTCTTTGGTTGGACATTCTAAATGAAAGTGAAAGTAGGATTGCTAATATGATGCTAATTTATTAGATCATGAACCAATTAATTTCAACTATACTGAGCGTAGCCATTTTCAGGGTATAAAAAATGAAAATGCATTGATGAAATTTTAAGCATTCATAAATATACCTTTACGCATATTCTTCATTCGCATGTATATAAATGCCTAAAATTCCATCAAGGCATGCTCTGTTCAATTATCATTTTATACCCTGAAGATGACTGCGTTCTGTAGTTGAAATTACTCGAAATTGGTACGGATGAATAAATCACATCATTAAGTTATACATGCATAAATTACATCAGATAATAATTCAAAAGTATGGGAATGCCAAATTAGCAGGAATTTGGCATTCCCTTACTTTTGAATTATTATCTGATGTATATGTAACTTAATGATGTGATTTATTCAGCCGCACTAATTTCGAGTAATTTCAACTACAGAACGCATGCAGTCATCTTCAGGGTATAAAATGATAACTGAAAAGAGCATGCCTTGATGGGATTTTAGGCATTTTTAGATATGTGAATGAAGAATATGCATAAAGGTATATTTCTAAATGCTTTCAATTATAAAATGCTTCAATTAATTTGCATTTATTGTTACTAAACAAATATAATTACATTTGTAGATGAATTTATGTTTTCCTCACGAAGCTATCTTCAGGGAACATAAATGTTAGGTCATGTTTAATTAATTGTAAGTTAGACAAATAGTCCGGCAACTAGAAGTTAATTAATTAATTGTCGTTAATCATTTTTCATAAAATGATGTAGTAACTAACTTGGCATTCCCTTACTTTTGAAATGTTTACATTGAGTGTACGCATTTTTTCACAATTATATCAGTTGGCTTTCCTATTTTGATTTGTATTTCGATAACAGTATCAGTGCAAAAAAGAAGCAACGAACCAATGGAAGCATGATTACAATGTCAATATGGTCCTGTTTCCACAAAATGGACCATATGCACTTTTTACATGCAGGATTTTTACAGTTTTTATTATCGTTGTGTTGTCACTAAACCAATTTTAGATAGATGAAGATTGCGACTACACAATTCAAAAGTCTTTGTCATTCAGTAACTCGTCCGAAACGTTTAGCCTTGGTTCATCAGGCCAAGAGAGCCGATAATGTAGGCCTAATCACTGCGGTATTTTCACTTTCACATAGAAGTTTTATAACCTATTTCAAACACGAATACTTACTATCGCTTTAATGGTTGATTATTGCTTGACATCATTGATTATATTGATCACTCATTCTTGAGAAGAAAAAAATGACTTAAATTAGAAGAAAAAATATTATTAATAGACTTATTCATAAAAAGGATTAACTTTTCTTATTGTATATTATTTTTATATCTATAAACTTTATTAAACTACATCTTTATTTACTCAGTTAAAAGCTAAAAACTGTTAAACTAACTAAATAAGGATACTAAGCTTGCGACCGATATCCCTGAAAATAACTACTTGAACTATTATATAAGATTTCACTATGGGTTAAGCAAAATTAATATTTGCCATTATCAAAATGAAATCGTACGTCAAGTTGTACCCGTCCTTTGCTAAAGATAGTTGGGTCTCCAGTTATGTGAAGAGAAACTTCACTGTCAACACCTTTGACAGCATCGATAAAAGAAGTAGAGCTCTAACTCTCTTGGCATCGAAGCTGGAAACAAAACCAAATCTCGTCTCAAGTGTAATGGTCGCTCTGATAGAGATTTCGTTATTAACAAAAGCTCGCGAAAAAAACTATTTTAATGAAAATAAAGTTGTTCTAAATATTGATTTTATTAGTGATAGTTTTCTCGCAAAATTAATTATCGTATTCGTAAATATAAACTTGACATTAAATTCGCAAATTAAAGTAACCTAAAATTATGTTACTTATTTCGAAACAAGAATAATAATAATACACGCTAACTAATTGTTTTCTTTGTAGTAACTTCTTAATCATAATAATTGCAATATTAGTTTTGTTATTTACGCGTTTATTTGTCATTTAGTTCTAATAGTTACATAGATGATCTTCACGCCCTTTTCGTTTGAGATTTGATGAACATCGCAATGTAGCCACCCCAGTGGGTGGTTCAATGTGCCCCACGCATGAGGCACATTGAACCACTTTGGTAGAAATTTCAAAATTAATATTGTGAGGAGATTAAATGTCACCAAAACGTCCAACAACTTTGAGATTACTAAGGATATCCTCAACCTTTCATCCGAGTTTGATTTTGGTTCATTTGATTATATTCAAACTGTTGAGAAAAGATCAAAAACATGTTCAATGTGCCCTACCCGCCCCTATCAAGAATGGAGATGCAGCAAGTCCTCTGACTGATCGCTGTTTAAATGTACCGCGAACTGTATTGAAGACTGACGTCAAAATATTGCTAACTTTGGATTGCCCTGTCAAAGCCAGTATCAACGAATCACAACTATAATTCGAAAATTGATTTGTACTTCGCTGTGATTGCCTGGCATGATGTTATTAAATATAAATACACATGTCAACGGATTCTCATCGAAGATCGCACCCACAAACTGAAAGCTGTAACAAATACGCGAGTGACTCACAACCAAAAGCAGTTTAACTTGAATTAATAATGGCAGTTTTTCAATTAAGCAATCAAGCAGATTTTTAGAGTCATAACCACACATTTTCACTAAAAGTTGACGTATCTTAATGAACAATACGTCAAATAAAAGCCTAGGATTTGACTGTTCATCTCATGCGGGTTTCATCTCTTCATCAACACGATTTCATGTTTAAAAATTATGATTTATGAAGTGGGTTTTACTTCTGTAGAGGCACATTAGGTAATGAGTAGACGTGTTATATACTGTCATCAATTCATCATGAAAAATGCTAATTATCATATCATTGTAATAACATCAGGATAAGCTTAACGATGTAAAATGTGGAACGCCTTTATTTCTGAACAAATATTGTCAGTGATAGAGCTATGCGTACAATAATAAAATGACTAAATCCTGTACAAATTATAACTAACAACCGATGGAGAGAAATATTTATAGATCAGCTTACCTATTAACAACATGATTGTTCGAGTCATAGCAGTGACTTACATTTTGCATAAATTAGTCAATTCCGTTTCTTAGATTGTGTCAATCGTTTCCAAGAGATAATAAAATCGATTGCCATGTATCCTGATTCCATCGATGTAGAAGTCAAATGACAAATCATGAAATATACGAATGAAACTTTGGAAGTGTGGAGACAATTTATTGTTAAATGATTCTGAAGAAAAATAAGATAACACTGCGCACTCGGAAGTCGTAATATATGTGTAATTTGTTGGGAGATTTATTGAAGGAAGCCAATCTAAGAGATCCTCGAAATCGGTGATATCATCCTTGGGAATTCGAATTATCATGTTTCCATTCTTGTGTTCTCTCCTTCCATGCGAGCTGTTGCCGTTGATGCGTTTTCCACAAAAAGTTTGGTTTGGTTGATGAAGATGCTGAGGTATAGTAAGATGGAAAGTTGTTGAAAACACTGGGAACTGCCGAAGATTTGAGTTGCAATAGTTTCAATTCTTTTCTGGGACGCTTAGATGATATTGAATTGTTGACTTGTCTTGATCAAATCATTTTCGAGGAAGTGCAGAGAACAAATTCGCGAAGACAGTTCGCGAAGACAGGTTGGAAGGAAGACGCTTCTTTGGCCAAAATTATCGACATCCTCTCGTTTAATTGCTCTTTGTCTTATCCATTTGTCGCGAAGAGTCTGGTCATGAGATAATGCAAAAAAACGAAATATGCACATTCGTTGAGTTATCTGATGTGCTTTAGTGCACTTGCTGTTTATTATCGTAGACTGATCTGCAGGACGCGCTGCTTTCCCAGTTAGGCGCACGCATAATATGTTTTGAGACAAGCTAACCAACTTGATGCTATAGCAACGCATCGATCAATCAGATGACGCTTGCCTCACATATTTGCATGCAGATTCGGCAGATCACTGTGAGGACGAAGGACAAAGACAGAATTATGACTGCGTGTGCACACACTGTTGTGCTGTCCTGTATGAAACTTCCCGTGAACAGCAGCTCAATGAATTGCGCTTTGCGCTATCGAACAATGAAATCTATCAGTCCTCAGTCTGTATAGAGTGTGGACTATTCGTGAAAATCTATTCGTGCTCTAGATATCTCACAATGGCTAGCAATAGAAGGTTGGAAGAAGCTCTTTCAAAAGGAATTACCCTAATTCACGGTCGTTCGGAGATAGCGAAAATAGACAGATAAATGGCTACTTAAAACAGCGCAACAATGTGTTCTCAGCAGGGTTTTCAACTTTCAAAAGAATTTTTTTCTTTCGTTTGCTTTCTCATAGCGTTTGAGTACTAGCAACATTTCTGCGCTGCAGTAAAGAATGTGCAACAGATTAATGCACCGATTAAAATCGGGCTGTTTTAATGTAGGATTGCATACGCACATAATACATTAACATGTGTTTTTCTTCTTGTCAGGATGTTCTGTGAATTTCCATGTAATTCTATCTACATTTTGAATCACTCAAAAATAAAATACAAGTAACGGAGACAGAACTGTTGACCCATAGCTGCCGCTATATGTAGACATGTATTGATATCTTAACTTACCACATGCTGCCGGAAATCTGGTCCTGATATCTGGTATGAGGAATTCTGTAATCCTTTTTTCCACGAGGTTGCCATTTTGTCTTTCATCTGTGCCACTTGCAAAGAAGCAGAATGTGCTGACTATGCTCCTCGAGCGCAGCAGGAGTCCTCTGTTGTAAATCACAGCAGTGTTTAAGTTATATAGATCACACGAATTGGAGTGGACGAGATTTGCTAATAATTGTCCAATCAGAGTTGCTGTCGGCATATAGGGAGAACATGCCGACACTTCCCGATTTTCTAATCATGTCGGTGCAGCCGTCACTTAACCGATGGGTACCGACAACACCTGTGTCGGCATTCACTCGGTGCGCCGACACGGTTGACAGCCGACACTGCCCGACTATTTGCCGAGTAATCGCCGACGATTTTTTTTCACCGGGACGGGAGCAATTTGACTCAATCTTCGCATTCGGTGGCGACCGGAAGAGACTCACAGTCCAGTCCTATCAAGTCAAACCAAAGAGGAAGGTTTATCTAATATCCTCTATGCATCACTCTGCTGAAACACTACCTGATGGCAAGAGAAAGAGCAACATGCAGCTCTACTACAACGAAACCAAAGCAGGCGTTGATGTAGTGGACGAAATGTGCAAGGCCTACTCGGTCAGGACTCGAGTTCACAGGTGGCCCATGGTCCACATGCACAACATGTTGGATGTGACTGGGATCAACGCCTACACCATCTTCAACATGTCCCATCCAGACTGGACAACGGTTGTGGAGAGCAAGCGACGTCGACAGTTCCTACAACAGCTTGCTACCGAGTTAGCCAAAGATCACATGCTGTTCCGACTGCAGGAACCTATCGGACTTTCAACGGAGCTTGTCAACCTGATCACCAAAGCAACAGGTCAGCAAAATCCACGTCGACAAGCACCTGTGCAAGAAGGCCAAGAAGCACCGCAGTTAAGATGCGCCAGGTGCAAAGACAGTGGCAAGCCAACTCGCGACTGTAACAAAACTCGTCACAGATGCCGAGAGTGTGATGCACCAGCTTGCGGGCGACACGCTCTCGTGGCCCAGGTGGTTTGTTCAAACTGTATGTAAACTTTACTGAAATAGGCATTCGTTTTGTTGACATGTTGTTTTGTTCCTTATGTTTGGTATTAAACATGAAACTCACTGGAAAACTTGTTTTTTTTAGGGTGGCTCTAAAAGCCACCCTTGGTAGCCTAAGGACTATTAAATACCTTGGTAGCTTAAGGGTTAAAAATATTCAATTATAAAAAACGGAAAATTTTGAAAGAAAATTGGAAAATTTTCCATGTTGCACACTAGATTTTATGCATAAAAGCAGGTTCTAGCAGACCATATAGCCTACGTATGCAGGGTGGGCAGTGTTTTAGACATATTGTTTTAAGAAGTTTTTAAAATTAAACACGATGAAAAAACATGTTTAAAGCATGTTTTTAGAAAGTGATTACTAATGCGACTTTTTCTTCAATAAAGGATCTTAGCCTTTTTTGCTCAGGTTTCTCCCTAAACGTTGAAAGTATGCTTTATTCCTCCCTATAAACTAGCAGGTCCATATTCAAGTTTGGAAAGGAAGTCAAAGATATAGCAACACATATTTTCAAATACAGACTTTTCAGATAACTAATCAGGCAGTATGTAAGTACGTGTATTTAGAAAGTGTCATCAATTATTATCAGTGTCATCAGTATATCAAGAAAGATTGCAGCAAAAAGATGCATGTAATGACCAAAGACGATGACCGCATTGAGCTTGATGCATGCCATGCAGTTCCTGGATTCGAGGTTTCAGTCTCAAATCGACGCGCACGCTGATGTTGAGTCGATTGTCAATTGTAAACCTATTTCAATGAATAGCCTATTGACATGTACTATGAATGCAGTCACAATACTTTATCTAGGAGGACATCGTCAGATCTTGCCCATTCAAAATACTCCTTCGAATGCTATTCCACCCCTGACATGTTGAATTCCTCCCCATGGAGCCACATAGCCCCGGTTAAAAATCAGACAATTAGAATGCAGCCGAAACATCATACAACCATGTGCATGTTCGCTACCATCGATCGTGAGGAGCTGGATGCCGAAGGCCGAGCTTGTAAAATAAATTTTTTGATGAAATGAATTTTCGACTAAAATTAATGGAGAGTTCTTTATCTTTACATAAGGCTTCATCAAACTGGATCACCTCTCGAGTCATCAACTATCATGCAATCATTTGAAAGATCATGGACAAAATATATTGCATGTTTTGAATCCTGTTTCAATTTTCTTGCAAAAGTCAAAAGGACGATGGAACTATGGGGGAAGTGGTTGATAAGTGAAATATTCTGCACGCATATAAGCATGTGATCGAAAAACGAACGACAATGGCAGTACAACCACCGATAGGCTAGGCCTACTTGCTGCGAATCTGCGTAGACAAAATCGACGATGACCGTCGAGCAAACGATACTTAATTGTTCGGAATTTTATCGCTGCTGCTGTGTCTGGTGCCTCTGAACCACTTACCCAATGCATTGCGGAAGCATCTGCTTCGACTTTTTGAAGGCAGCATTAAAGGGAGTCGCTGAGAATAGGTTTTGGGACGGAACCATCCCACATTATGCGTTTTATTAATAGTCGCCTGCAGCCACTTGTATACTGTTGAAGAGTCGGTTCTGATGTACAAGTATCTTCGCCCCCATCTCAGTGCCATGTTGATTCCTTTGATAACGGCGTCCAACTCGCTCAAGTTTATGTGTGCCGAGTCGTCCCGCGGTCTCAACCAAGTCGCGTCCTCTACTATGCTCCCACTAACATCTAGCGCTACACCTATTGCCAAACCGCTAGCATCTGCCCACACTGTCATCGGAGCGCATTCACTGACTGGCCACTGCCCACGCACAGGATCGCCTTCGTTCCTAATTTTCTCTAGGATTTCTTTCAAGGGTTTCCTTAGGTGCTCGGAAGCCACGTCATCCCATCCCATCTTAGAGACGGCAGTCAACCGCTGCATAAAACTGCAGTGGACTCGCAACCAACTTGCTGTTGGGAAGTGGCCCACCAGCTCACCCACTATGCCATGTATTTGCCTCCTGGAGCATTCATCAGGGAGAGTCGGTATTTTGTTGTCTCTTTCCCAAGACAAGTCTTCCTTCACCTTCATGCCTAGCACCCGAACTCCATCAGTGCGACCCAGAGTCAAGGGTTCCTTTGTCACTAATCCCCACGTCAGTAAATGTGATTTTACATGATTAATATCAACTTCTGAAGTATCAATAAATAGATCATCTACGTAACTCGAAACCGCCTTCTTGATCTTATCATCTTGGTCCAATACTTTCTGAACTATAGCTGTCATTATCTTGGGCGCGACTGACAGACCAAAACCCAGTCTGGTAAGCAGATAAATATTTCCTCTCCAACGGACAGTTTGGTAAGTCCATAGTGACTTATCAATATGAATTTGTAAATAGGCTTTCCTGAGATCTAACAAAGCTCCTTTCTCTCCTTTCATACGCCACTCTCTCAGCCTATCTGCACAGAGGGGAACCGCCCCACCCGGATAACTCTGAACAATACGATCCAGCTTGCGATAATCTAGCACCGGGCGGACTTTACTCTCATCACCTTTGTCTTGCTCAATAGCCATCAGCGGTAGGTAACCGCGTATCTCGCCATGCCTATTGTTTGAGTGTTTGACAAGAATGCCTTCTCTTACCCATGTTTCTATTTCCTTATCGCAAGCCTCCCGATTAGTTTGCTTAACGTAATTACACGGAAATCTGTGCAGCTCTTTAGTTTCGTCCTCATTAGTCCACTTCCAATTAGCTACCCAATGGCCATTGTTAAACCTTGCCTCAAAATCACTATCGGAAATAACTGTATCCTTGCTCGAGTTGATCGCCCATAGAAGTGTCAGTGGCACGAAGTACTGGCGGATTTTATTGTACATAGCTAACTTTTGTTTTTATTGAGCCATTAAAGTCTTCAAGAAGCGATCCAACCTGTTTTCAACAACGATGACAATTGTATCCTTGCTAATGGTAGGCTGAGTAATGACATTGGCCATATTATCCTCTAACTTAGTGAAGTTTATCATAACATTCCCGTCACGACAACACAGCTCAAGCCTGTTCTGTGACAACACGTCCAATCCTATGACTACGTCTACGTCTAACGGTAGCCTACGGACACAATACGCAGTAACAGGTCCTAAGTCAACACTATCGCTTCCAATCGATTTAAACTCAACTGACCCACTCGTATTCAAAACTGTCCGGTTCATCATTTCTAAGGCAATACTGGGAGAACTACAACGCTTCCACCGTACGTGGTCGCTGATTAAAGTCAAAACTGCATCCTGTATCAATAAGTGTTTTCAATTTTTTACCGTTAATACACATTTCTTTAATTAACGCTTTGTTACGCTTGCGATAGGGGTTAACCCTGTCATATTTAGACGCGAAATTTACGCAGAATTTACCGTCTGAATAGTATAGCTCAAACCCATTCGAGGCCAACACGTCCAGCCCTAGAACTACGTCTACATTTAGAGGTAGACTTGAAACAACGTGAGAACTTACGGATCCTAAGTCAATACCACTATCAGTTACTATAGAACTCAACTCAACCGACCCCCGCGTAAACAGCAAAGCCTTATTCATCATCTCCAACTTCAAAATCTTAGAAGAATTACGGCGTCTCCCATGTATGGCATGCTCACCTATGAGGGTTACACTGCATCCGGTGTCGATCAGAGTTCTCATTGTCCGACCATCGATGCACATTTCCCGGATTAATGCATCTGTGCGGGGGCAGCATGATCCGGCGCAGCCGCCTCCGCTTGACCGTTTCCCTGGGCGTTTCTCCGACAGTCAGGACGCATGTGGCCAACTTCTCCGCACTTGTAGCAGACGGTATTGCATTCTGGGGGCAGGGCGTCCACCAAGTAGCACGATACAAATTGGTCAGGTACCATGCTTTTATCGCCAGATATGACTTGTAGAGACCTCTTGATTTCATCTGCCAGTACATCCACTGATTCACCGGGCAGATGTCTGATCCTCTTCAGGTCTTGCCACGCTTGCAACTTCGACCGACCAAACACTCGCCGCAACGCCGCGAGCGCCGTTGCAAAGTTGGATTTGTCAGCGTCTGGCAATTGTTTCCAGGTGGCATAGGCAGGACCATCAAGAAAGATTGGTAAAATCTTTGCTAATTTGTCGTCGGTTTTGTTGGCGACATCCTCGATCGTAACATCCACCGCAACCCGGAACTTGTCTATCCATTGCTCGATGTCGTCATTCGCACCGCCAGCAAACTTTTTCACCACTTCGATCAGCTTCATGAGCCGTGATAGCTTGTAGTGTTGCAAATCAAAAAGGCCAGCGTTCCGCGTCGATTCGCTTTCTTATTACTCAGGCAAACACATCACAATGATATAGACAGAAATGTATATCCGACTTTCACTTTAGGTCCCAATTATGCGAAAATATGACGTCATGTAATTTGACACACGAGAATGGAAGGCAAGAGTGTGACGCCATACATGGGAGACTGGGAGACACAGTAATACCGCATCATAGGCGGCAAAGCCCACATGCACACACGCACCAAAGAGGTCACCACGGCTGAGAAGCCGACAAACACCTACACGTATTTTAGTGTAAAACAGTCAATCACAGTTAGAATAGTTCGTATCGCTACATACCAATCACATAAAAGGTAAGTGAGATTTCGTATGAAAAACATACCAGATCTCTGTAAGCATGCGAGAATCTCTTATCAGATGGTAGTTTCAAATTGTATGTGAATTTGGTATATGTTTGTATGTAATTTTCGTATCCAGCGATTTACAGTGTAGCAGTGGTGTTTTTACTGTCCTGTTGCACTAATGGAATTATTAATATGGTACTTAAAGCTAATTTAAATAACATGTGAAGGTCATTGTTGGAAAGCTGGTAATTAATAATAGGCCTGTAACACTTCGATTAATAATATTTTTTTATGAATTTTGTATTCTAATTCGTGATTTTTTCTCAAAAAGCCCTCGATGGATGATGTTTTAACCATCACATTCAGAGTCTAGAGGAATGTGAGGAAAACTCTTTTTGGATAATTTAATAGAAATACGCGCGGTGCAGTTTCGGTTTCAATGTCCGCATTTTTAAAGTTTGACTTTTTCTCGAAAAGCCGTCGATGGATGATTTTCTAACAATCGTATTCGGAATCTTCGTATTCGGAAAGGTCAAATTACACAGGAATGTGAAGAAAAATCTTCTAGGAAATTTCAAAAATGAAACTGCACTCTCCGTGTCACTGTGTACATGTACATGTGCGATGAGAACCAACCATAATAAATTTTGAGAAACTAGATGCCGAAATTTCTTTCTATGGACACGCACATGGAAAGTGTAGAGAGAGTATCTCCATAGAGTCTATAATTACAATAAATATTCTAATTTTGCTGCAAATAAAGAATTCTGCGCGCTTGAAGATGTTCTTAAACTAGGCTATATTGTTCTTTAAACACATCAGTGGATTTGCTTTTTAAAAATATTCAATTATAAAAAGCGGAAAATTTTGAAAGAAAATTGGAAAATTTTCCATGTTGCACACTAGATTTTATGCATAAAAGCAGGTTCTAGCAGACCATATAGCCTACGTATGCAGGGTGGGCAGTGTTTTAGACATATTGTTTTAAGAAGTTTTTAAAATTAAACACGATGAAAAAACATGTTTAAAGCATGCTTTTAGGAAAGTGATTACTAATGCGATTTTTTCTTCAATGCTAAAGGATCTTAGCCGTTTTTGCTCAGGTTTCTCCCTAAACGTTGAAAGTATGCTTTATTCCTCCCTATAAACTAGCAGGTCCATATTCAAGTTTAGAAAAGAAGTCAAAGATATAGCAACACATATTTTCAAATACAGACTTTTCAGGTAATTGTACGTGTATTTAGAAAGTGTTATCAATTATTATCAGTGTCATCAGTATATCAAGAAAGATTGCAGCAAAAAGATGCATGTAATGACGAAAGACGATGACCGCATTGAGCTTGATGCATGCCATGCAGTTCCTGGATTCGAGGTTTCAGTCTCAAATCGACGCGCACGCTGATGTTGAGTCGATTGTCAATTGTAAACCTATTTCAATGAATAGCCTATTGACATGTACTATGAATGCAGTCACAATACTTTATCTAGGAGAAAATCGTCAGATCTTGCCCATTCAAAATACTCCTTCGAATGCCATTCCACCCCTGACATGTTGAATTCCTCCCCATGGAGCCACATAGCTCCGGTTAAAAATCATACAATTAGAATGCAGCTGAAACATCATGCAACCATATGCATATACGCTACCATCGATCGTGAGGAGCTGGATGCCGAAGGCCGGGCTTGTAAAATAAATTTTTTGATGAAATGAATTTTCGACTAAAATTAATGGAGAGTTCTTTATCTTTACATAAGGCTTCATCAAACTGGATCACCTCTCGAGTTATCAACTATCATGCAATCATTTGAAAGATCATGAACAAGATATACTGTATGTTTTGAATCCTGTTTCAATGTTCTTTGACAAGTCAAAAGGACGATGGAATTATGGGAGAAGTGGTTGATGAGTGAAATATTCTGCACGAAAGACGACACATATGAGCATGTGATCGAAAAACGAACGACAATGGCAGTACAACCACCGATAGTCTAAGCCTACTCGTTGCGAATCTGCGTAGACAAAATCGACGATGACCGTCGAGCAAACGGAGTTTAATTGTTCGGAATTTCATCGCTGCTGCTGTGTCTGGTGCCTCTGAACCACTTACCCAATGCGTTGCGAAAGCATCTGCTTCGACTTTTTGAAGGCAGCATTGAAGGGAGTCGCTGAGAATAGGTTTTAGGACGGAACTATCTGGCATTGCCAAGGCATTGTTCTGCATTCATGCAGCACCACAGCTCTCGAACGACAATTTAGTACAATTGGATTGACGTGTGAAATATTGCGGAGAAATCTCGGAGTAGAGGCGGGAAATGCGTTTTCTTTGCAAACGGCTGAACAGATGAACTATAAAATAGTATTGTATAACAATGACGATGGATTTAATGCATCATGAACTTGTTCTAAAGCATCACGCACTTTGTTATTTCTTGATAGAATACAAAGAGTCATTTAATTTACTTCATGATCAGCATTTCCATTATTTCTTAAATGCATTATCATTCATTGGATGTAGGCAGTAGGCCTACATAGTCATACTATCTGAACGTGTACTGCTTCCTTAATATTTCGATAATGTAAATTCAATGTCAGTTGTTGATAAATACATAGTAAAGCAGCACTGCATTTATTTAGGCTACTAACGGAGCATCATACAAACATCGCTAAAATTCTCAAATTTAATTTAAAATCGAATAAAATTTTTCTCGAAACATTTCTTTGAATTTTTAAATAATTTTTCATTATAAATGCTGAATCTTTTTATTTAAAATGTAATTGACTAGCTTACATTGTTTTAATTGGATGCAAGGGCAGGAAAAAGCAATTTTATGAAAAACATGTTTTTACCCACCCCACTCGTGTTTTCAAAGCTCTGTTTGCATTCAGCACGTATTCAATTGTATTCCTGACGTGATAACTGATAAAGCGTGTCGTTTCAACCATCAATTTCCAACAGATACTCAAAAATCAATTGTTTGAAGCGGAATTCTTTCAAGTTGCTAAGCAACAAGATAATGGAGTTGGTGAAAACATGGTTGTTCATTTTACTCCCTGTTGCTAAAAACGGCAGCTTAAAATTTGAATTTGAATAAGATACAAATTATACGCCCTAGTGTTCATAGAAGACATAAAAATGAAAAAAGGAAGAAATCTACCACGGAAGGAAAACAGTAGTTACAAAATCCTTTTCAGATCAAAGATCTGGATTCCTTCGTTTGATAATGAGAGCCTTTATGTCATACAACACGCATCTGTATATCACGGAAAACCTTCTTCTGGCATCAGTCGAGGAAGCATCACAAATTTGGAGATGTCGATTAACACTGCTGGATGGTATATTTGTCGATATTTGGGGACACGTCTGAGGCTTATCAAGCCATTTTGAGATGTGTTCCGACACTCTCTCTCTCCAAGACAAATTGTCGTCCTCCCAATCTACCTGCATCCATTATATTAATATTATAACTTCAATATTATAGTTTCGGCTAAAATATATTAAGATAGAGAACTTACAAGTGGAATGATGCAATCCAAATTCAACATCATATGTGTTCGATTCACCTCATGGTCAATCTATTAAATGTTGTGTAAATTTCAATGGTAAATTTTTACAAGATCGACCGACGAAGGCGCTGGTCGCCGCGAGGATCTGTCCATTTTACTTCATCACCACATCGACGACCTTAAACTACTTGGGGAGTTTTGCTACATATTTCTGTTGAAAAAAGTCTCTGCTACCTGCAGCTGTACATCTGGTGGCGCATTGTAGGCAATTGTTGTGCAATTTATAGGCTTATACTCTCAAAGCGGTTTGAAAAGCAAATCTACAATTAAAAAATTAATTCTTGAGGAACCCTTTCTTCCTAAATAACATAAAGTAAAATGCAAATAATTATGATTATTCTGAAGGATAAATTATTTGCGTCACTTTATTTTATTGCGGAAGAAAGGGCTTCTAGGTCAAACATAAAATTTTGATCAGCAGCTCCGCAATGGCCAGCAAATATCTCCAAAACATGGTCGAGTCTGTATAAAAGTGAAATAAAAAAAGAATGAATATATTAAAGTAAATTACATAGGATATTTACTGCGACGAACTACTTGATCTGGATTCGGTATAGCTATTAATTCACGCGGATATCCATGATCAAATCATGGATTTCTATGGACAGATTTCCATGACCAAATGCAGAATGTAGAAATATGTCTTCTGTTTGAATTTGTGCTAAACTTCACAGCAATCAAAATCATCTTCTGTTTCATCTGAGTCATTTAATGTCTGCAAATGAAAACTGAAGGCTTTAATTAAGCTGATAGAAAACTGGTTTTTCATAATTATTTTCCATAATTTAGAGGTCAAATCTTTCAAGTGAAATTCATTACTATTTTCTGAGTATCTTTCAATGAATACGATGAACAAAAATTACAGTTTTGGCTGCTACACGTTCAGAAGAAAATTGAGCAAATCAATAAAAGATTTGAGGAAAGGGAAAGAAAGTGGTTTTTCTGATTATTCAAAACAAAACTCTTCGTCAAATTGTGCTTTTGGTGATGATAATTGCAAGCATTATGACAGCGACTACGACGACTCTTATAAACCTGTTGAAAGGAAGTCTGCAGTTCATGCGAATAAACCTGAATGCTTTAATCGCATAATAGATCAGCAATGTCGCTACATACCACAAACTCAAGACTTATGTGAACTACAAGCTGCAAAATATCTTGGCAAACCGAAATTTATTTCAAAGAAAAATGCCATTCGCGAAAGCCAATTGCGATTGATTACTGATCCTAGTTTACAACGACATCTCAAAAAGAAACAAATAAATTCCATCTCAGATAAGAAATTTGCTGCCTATTATAACAGTGCTAATCATGATTTGAGCTCGACTGATGATAAAGCAGAATCTTTGAACAATGAAATATATAACAACAAAGATGGCTCAATAAAAAGTGATCCAAATTATCATAAATTCTTATCATTATGTGCTGATGATTTGACAGACATAAGAAAAAGTACAAATCTCTCCAAATATGAAGACGAGGACTTTCCACTAAACGATCATCTGAGAAATGTGTCAACTTGCTTCATAAGCAGTCCGAGGAAAAAATTCATTCAACTGTGTATTGAACCTTCAGAGGAATCTACGTCGGATCCTAAAATTACTGGAGATGTAATTGAAAATGAACAAATAGTGTCATTATCTAAGGATTCCACAGTTGAAGATTTCAGTTCTCCTCCAATGTATGAAAGTGTTGAGAAAATTATTCAGATTTTTGACAAAAAATCTACAAGTGTCATAACTACCAAAGAATCCGCTAAAAGTGATATCAATCTACAAAGAGGTGATGATATTCTAACTGATGAAACAGTTGTACACGCCGATGTCCATCCATGCGATTCAGGTGCACCAGATGAAACATTGAATAATCCAAAAGAATCTGATAGAGCAGTCTCTGATACAGATTCTGAGTCCTTCGAAGAATCAACAAAGAAAGAATGCATCAATGACAATGATGCAAAGCAAGACAACAAAACAAATCTTCGCTCATCCATCGATGAAGTGAAAGAGAACGATCAATTTGTTAATGTTTCAAAAGAAAAATATTCATTTAATAGGCCTGCTGATGAATGCAATATAAAAGCCCTACCAACAGTGGAGCTTAGTTGTTTAGGAAATCAGAAAAAACAGTATTCTACTGATGAGCTAAAACTATCTGATTTTGCTCCTGAAGCAATTGTAATCCTTTGCATTTCATTGAGTTGTGTTATTGTCCTGAAATCGATTTGCTTTAACGCATTAGCATCTGATTTATTTTTCTTGGGATTATTCATAGCTTTATTTGTCATCAGTATGTCATGTCATTCTTTATCTGTTGACAATAGTTGATAAATAACGGTCATGAATAAATGATATTTTAGAAATATAGCTTTCATCCTTTGATTTTATCTATAATAGTTAAGCAGCTAACATCTGTAGCCTCAATCACAGGGCAGTTATCATCATGAAGATTGCGAACCAAACTTGCGCGATTATTCTGGGTGAGGATGGTGAAAAGTTAATCGGATTCAAAGTCAGTTTAAATTGAAATCCATCATACGTCAAAGTAAAATCCACAGTCACTAAGTGCATATATAAGCATGTCCTCGGAAGAATGCATTATTGAACAGCTCATCGCTGACCTTACGAGGGGTTAAATTCTCTCTCTAGTTGCCGAAAAAAGGTCCTCTCTTTTCCATTCATCGTTCCGAAAAGATGCAAGATTTCAAGCAAGCTTTAAGCACACGGAAAACTGTAGACTTGTTACTTCAGTGCAAGCGAGGAGAACAAAATAGTACGAACGCGGATACAACAGGACATAAGTTGCACAATACCATGTGAGCAGAAATTAGCTATAAAAACGCCTTATTACGAAAGATTAAGCGCTAAACTACGAAAGCCTGAAATAGCTTCATTGCCTTTGTAGTCTGCAGTTTCAATGGACTTAACGCATTTCTTTCAGACTTCTCCATCTGACTACCTTTCATGCGATGATTCCGTCTTTTGTTTGGCGCCCTGTGTCTGCGAAAATTCGGTTGGACATCCTACAGTGATCCACTATTTAAGTGTGCTATTAATAAGTGTGCCATTATTAAAGTTAAAAGTAAGTTTGATCAGTTCAACGGACCAGTGGATTAGCGGACGTGGGTCAAGCCATTACCTTGAACAGACAATTGATCTTGCAAAATGACTACAGGTCACGTAGGCGACAAGCAACTACGTGTATGTGAAATAATTGCCTCAGATCCTTCAACAATTCTAGAACGACCTTCACAACTTTGCGACCTCTTGACGTCAATGTGCTCGTTTTATACGGCCCGCACTAATCTGAGAAAGTGTGCGTACCGTTCTACCCGCATGGGCTACTGACTTCCGCTTGAATGGCCAAGTTTCACCGGCTATGGTCACTCACCCGGCTCTACCAGGATCTCTCTAGCAATTGTTGGTCAGTACTTGGACGCACTTTCATGTTTCTGAATTCAGAGCTAAATTCTAAGTAGCTCTACCGCAGCAAAGGCTATGACGATGGTATCTGTTTGCTCAGTGATCACTGGTTCAAATTAGCAACAAATATAGCGTTCGAGGAGAACACCCTTCTCGAATTTTGGAGCTCTTAAGAAACATCTTTTTATCAATCATGTGAGAGAGATTATTTGCAGAGCTGGGCACGCGATCCAAACATCAGAGGTCCACGATCGCGATTCCGCGATTGAAAATTTGAGACTCCGAGATCGCGAACTATCTCATGCCGTATGTCCACGATTCCGCGATCTCGATCGGGCAGTAACTATATCTGATACTTTTTTTCAAGTAACTGAAGGAATGAAATGATTATATTGCCTACAATAGGCCCACGCTTAATTTTTCCAATTGTGTTTAGCTGAGGAGGCATGCAATTGCCATGTCAAGGCCTATAGACCTACTCTTGTTGGCCAAGTTGGAATGAATGATATAGCGGCCCATGTGTGCCGACATAGATCGTGATAATGATTCGAATGCAAGTACTATATACGTCACGATTGTTGAGTGTAGATGGCACTCAAATATTCTTTTCTTTTGTTCCCTGTATAAGTTGGCATAGTTATACTACTAAATAAGTTAGTAAGTAACTTCCCATGTTTGATATCGCTATAATTGTATCGTATCGTGAAGTGTCAGTTTATTCTGCAGCGCTGTGTTGTATTGGCTAATGCAATAGTTGTTTTAGTGGACATGCATCCTCTTGGTATAAATGTAATGTGTCAGAAACATATTAAACATATTCCGACGCATTGAAGGCGCTCTGTGTGAGAAAAATCATTCACATTAAAGAAATTAAGTAACGCAGTCAAATGTAGGCTTTAGTGTCGCTACCGATCAAATACTAAAACAAATACTTTTGATTTAAATTGCTATGCCAGGCGAAATCATGGGCCTAATTACAGTACAATTTATTTTTTATAATCTTTCAAGGAATATCAGACATCTAAAAGATTATTTTAATAGGTAATTGATTGAAAACTGAAGATGTGTTTTAATTAAACTAATAAAATATGTGAATTAAATTATCTCAAAATTATTTCAAAATTGATTCTTTATCATCACATTATTTTAAAAAATGTTGACAATTTTGTCGCCAGAACTTTGATTAGTTTTATAAATTGAATGCTGTGTAGGCCTATCAGGCCTATCACGACTTCGCCTTATAAAGCAATCACACTAAAAACGATGCATGAGACATAGGCTACAAACCCTGAACAAAACCTAGCATCCAACCATTAAGCAACCGAAAATTTATCCTAACAACCAACATAATTCTAAAAACTAATAATCCAAAACTCATTTTCATTCTACAGTAATTTTCGCGTAAAGCGCATGATAGGAAGGTAGGTCTATAGCAATTCGAAATCGATGTGATTTAAATGGATCCCACATATATTCTAGTCATAGCACTTATTCATGGACATTCATACTCATCCTAAACTAAAACTCGTATAAACCTTGAAATTTAAACTTCAAAAATATAACTGTCAAAAGAATCTCACATAGGCTATCGATAGGACTACTTCCGCAAATCCTACGACTTGATTAGGCAAAAAATTAATTGGATATGCTCTATAAAGTTCATTATCAAGCATTAATACATGCATGCCTGCCAGCATAAATCTACGTAAGGAATGAGACCAGTGCTAACAGTTGTGTCCCCTCTAGTTCTATTTGACATTCATACTAATCTGGTTAATTATTTCAAGCGGCCTACTCCAATTAATCATGCTGTAATGTGAATATAAGAGAATAACCATTAAGTATGCAGGTAAAAACATTCATGCTGCTTTCAGTTATGAGTCTTGTTATAGAATCAGAATGACCGATAGCTGTGGAAAAAGTTTCGAATTTTGAATTTAGAATCGTGTCTATTGCAGGCTATTTAGGCCTGCCTACATTGCACCTGAGGTCTAGATTGTCAGCTTATGAATTCATCATGAATGCTACGAGATGTCAAATTGCGAGCACATGTCCTCAGCAGACTATTGATGTAAAAGAATTAATAAAAACATGCATATAAAGATAAATAGGAAATGTACGCTCCTGCCCCACAGACGAATATGAAATGTACTCCCCTGCCCCACGACTGTACGCTCCTGCCCCCATGTGCACCCCTGCCCTACTGACTCCCCTGCCCCACGTATGAGCTTTTGCGGAATATGATTGTGCATTGATATGTACTGTTGTGAAAGAAGTTCTATGGCTGTCACAGCACCTCCAAATGCCTGGTCCGACGATTGCTGTAGGCCTGGTCCCTTCAATTTTCGTATTTAGAGTTAGCTTTTGCGGAATATGATTGTGCTGTGATATGTACTGATATGAATGAAGATATATGACAGTCAGAGCACCTCCAAATGCCTGGTCCGACGATTACTGTAGGCCCTCGATTTTCGTATTTAGAGTTAGCTTTTGCGGAATATGATTGTGCATTGATATGTACTGTTGTGAAAGAAGTTCTATGGCTGTCACAGCACCTCCAAATGCCTGGTCCGACGATTGCTGTAGGCCTGGTCCCTTCAATTTTCGTATTTAGAGTTAGCTTTTGCGGAATATGATTGTGCATTGATATGTACTGATGTGAAAGAAGTGATATGGCTGTCAGAGCATCTCCAAATGCCTGGTCCGACGATTGCTGTAGGCCCTGGTCCCTTCATGTACAAGTGGGGCAGGAGAGTACAAATCGGTGGGGCAGGAGCGTACATTTCTTATATATACGTGTATATATATGTTAACTTTCGGTTATCACATCGACACCCTCACATCAGAGACTGGACTGCAGATGTCCTAATAGCAAATATATTGTGGTTTAGCACACATAATGTATCTTGCAAGAACCAAATACAATTGTCAGGAGCAAAAGAAAACAAATTTTCGAGAATTTTTTTGAGTGGACAAAAAAGGCGACATTTTGCTGGTTTACCAACTATTAATGACTCCATTCAATTCTGCAATATCAAACAATAAAATAGCCAGGCGAAAGTGGACAATTGGCCTACTCTATAATTGACAATAATGACAAAAACATTGAATTGCTGATATGAATCAATCAATTTTGATGATCAGCTATATAGATAGATGATAACTTGAAATTCTGTCCTTCAACCGAAATTTGCAATTGGCAAGTTAATGTAACTTCGACGGGCATTCATTGAATGCCTTTCAACACACTACTGGAAAATCGCCTGAGTTAGTGCGCCTGAAATATCCCAAAAAGTGACTGATTTTCTAATAACTCTGCTAACATTATTTCTTCATCTTCACCATCAGATAAAGCATAATAATAATCTTATGTATGATAATCTAATATATCTAATAAGCATAATAATCGTATGTATTTTTTTCAATCAGATAAAGCAGATCATTATTTACGGCAGCAATATTTTAAATTTCTGATGCTGTAGGATATCTCGTCAGGAGCGAGCTTAGAAAAAGAGTACCCACTTTTATTAATTAGGACCCACCAGGCAGGGAAGCTGACATTTTTGAAAATTCGTGTGACTGGGAGAAAGTTTCGGACATGTGCCACAATTTTACCAAAGAGAAACGTCAAACTATTGTTAGAACATATCAAAAATCACTTTAGAAAAAGAGTAAAAAATTTTGTACGAGGACGTTTTTGAACAATGTATGCGAATTTGCCACCTTGAATGTACCATTTGCAATAAATTTTATATCGGCGAAACTTTAAGAACAATAAGATCTCGTATATGAAGATTCTAATAACTCGTTCATTTGCATTTTACCAACATGTAAGTACAACACATCCACAACAACAATCCAAAATCATCGATAAAGTGGACCATTCATGTGACTGAAAGAAACAACGCATAACGAAAGTCAATGGAATCCCTTTTAATCAGACAAGAACCTAATTTAATTAACAGATGCTCAGGTGAAGTTCTTCTGCCTTTTGTAATCTAGGAACTTTTTATAATGGTGCGCATAATTCATTCCCGGACTACAGTACCAAATGTTTTTGAAATTCAAAAATCTGTATAAGAATTGCATGAATATTTCAGCTCTATTATTGGTATTCGAACCGTTGGCCAACTCCAAAGTTTTTATTCCGCGGAAAGCCAGAGGTGATTTTTCATTTATAATCGGAATTACCGGAATGGCCACAAAATCGCTTAAGTGACTCTATAAAGTTAGTGAAATTTCGACGGGCATTCATTAAGTATCACTAAAACACACTTTACATTTTTTGTTGCACATTGAATAACTGCCCAGTCAACAAAGAAACACAGTGTATCAGATTGAGTGCTCTTAACTGCCTTCCACATACATGGGCAGCTCCATCAGACCTCTACACCAAAGGATAAAAGAACACGTCACTTGCTCCGAATCGTCTGTATGTCGCCATCTACGAATAGCCAACAAAAGAGACGACAGTGAAGACTTTCGGGATTTTGAACTTTGCATTTCAACCGAAACGCCCAAATGTGGACCAATAGTTAGCAGTTGATTACTGTAGACACGAACGGCCTTCGCCGCTGACTCACACGACTCAAGTTGCTCATTTCATTCCTAAAATGGAGTAGTCCTCAATGCGTGACAGATAAGAAAACATCGCTTGCAAGAGATCAATCGATATATTTCAAAAAACATCAGTAAAATGATGTTATTCATCTGAAACCTAAAAAAACTTCCAATTTCCGTAACTGCATCAAGTAACAATGGCAAACACGATGCAGCTTTTCTATATACAATCAAAATGCATGAAGGAATCAACAATCATACGCAACATACATCCACATAGAAGAATACTGTAAAATTGGCAAAGTTCATTTGAGCACAAGGTCTCCTCATTTCGTAATTATCTCTTTGATTGTGACTGCCAATGACACGATAGACACAACAATGCCGGTGAAAACGATGATAATATCTTTGATTTTGACCGCTAAATTCATGTCATACCACGCGAGACGGAGATGGCAAGCGCATGGAGCGATAAAGGCAAGGAATGTGGAGCCCAGAGCACCTGAAAGAAAACAAAGTCATCATCAGTTCAACGAAAACAACTTTTTAATGTTTTAAATAGATGACGGGTCTGTGTGGCAGGATAGCGCATTTGATTAAGGGCCGCACTTCTGTGCGAGATTGCAGAAGGTCCAAGGGTCGAGTCTGTCTGCCTCGCGAGGAGGCCACCGCTCCCACCAGAGGTTGCCAAATTTAGCTTGGCGAGTTGCCAGCATGCCGCACATCTACTTTATAGAAACTATCAGAAAGCTTTTGGAATAAACAAGCAGAAATCCATCAAGCAGAGTTAAGTGATTGCCTTCTGAGAGAGAAAAAGAGAAATTATAGAGATGATTTCCAAAACAATCCATTCAGGCAAATACTAGAAACTAAACACAATAACATAGCAATAATAACAACAATAATAGTTACAATGTTGTCTATGAGTTTAAATGTCGGATTTGTAATGCTAGTTACATAGGTAAAACTTCAAGATCTTTCAAAATTAGGTATCAAGAACATAAGCGGAGTATTATGAATAAGGACAGTAAGAGTGCATTGAATGTGCATCTTCGTGATTGTACTGCTATTGACCTTGATGATTTCGATGTGAATATCCTTCAGAGAGCGTGAAGTACGGTTGACACTGCTTTGATAGAAGCTCGCATGATTCAGGACAGATGTCCTTCTATGAATCATCGTCATGAGCTTGCTGGCTTGTAGGAGAACACAGGTCGCGCCATATAGATTTTTATTCAGCTTTTATATATATATGTCCAAGTAGCATGTCATATGCGCCTGTTTTAAACTCTATGAAGAAGGGTCTGGACGCGAAACGTCGAGTAAAAGCTAGTTTTTTCTTTATTATTTTAACTAACGGATTTGCAGAAATTCAAGGGAGTGCGTTTCTCGAATACGAGTGCAGCCTATAATCACGATCCTCCCGTTTGCTGCCATCACTTTGTTAGATTCTGAGCATTTCCTACAGCCATCCAGCCATTTGAGTGCAAAAGGAAACATTCCTTTCTCTGTCATGCTGTTGATTGCTTATTATTTCAATTCACCATGCGCATTATTTGTAAATTTTCTTGTGAATTTTGCTGCTTGTCTATTCATGACTTCCAAAACTTTATTTTCCTTCCTTCTGGTCGACGGCATGACGACAGTAATAGTCTTCGATATGAATTGATACTGTAAGGACTACAGAATTAGACAGGTCGTCTCTTCTTCTGTTTGACTAGAAAGGAAGCATTGGAACATGTAACGCTATTGAAATGGCACAATCTCCTGACTAAATACCATAGCAATCGAACAATGAGCAGCCAGTTCAACATTAAACACGCCAAATTGTGCGAAGTTTCAGTGACTCTTATCAACCGGATCACACAGCAAAGAGACACAGACGATGTCAAGTTCTACTGAGAAGTTCTTGAACGTTTTTTCATGCGCCTGCAAACTTTTTTAAAGTGATCGGAGGACCCAACACTATCGAGAATCGTGGCGATCGGAGCATTTTGAAGGAATTCAGAGCAATCCGCAAGCGGCGCACGACTATTTTTCCTATCTCTGTAAGGTATTAAAAATTTCTTTTCGCCCACTTATTAAGTTCCTGCATGTGCCATCTGTTTGAATCAGTTTGCACTTCTAGAAAAGTGATACGATTAAACAATCTAATTCTGTGGTAAGGACTGATGTAGCTTGCATGTTCATCTGTAAAGGTCGTAATCCTCGTGATAAAAGGCCGCGAAAGCGCTCAGGAGACCAAGTACTGATGTTGAATACACTGGCCAGAAAATTAATTGAACATAGATACTGCTGCAATAATATAGAATAGATAAAAATAAAATACAACTACAAAGCTACGGTGTTAGTCTCCGTGGCACAGTGGTTAAGTGCTTGACCAGGGATCTTTTGGTCTGAAGGGCTAGCCCGAGAATGTCATTGGACGTCGGCAGGAAGGGCATCCGAAATAAATCTGTCACAACATCTCTGCTAAAGTCTTCCCAAAATATTACATTTCTACATTTTCACCATGGAAATGATTCGTACACAGCAATGTCGTTGTGAAATGTCTTAACAAAAGTAGCGTTGACTACAAGCAGTTTCTACTAGAGAGAGATGAGCGCCCGCTTTCTTGGTATGACACATGATTCCGAGACGATTTGCATGAACGAGTATTTCATACACACTGAAGTTAGTAAGCCTCGGACAGGTCAACTTATCGTTGATATCAGTTTGAAGCTCTTCAATGTCAGCTGACAAAATACTTTCTTAAATCTTAGCTGTTGTGAATGGCATTTTCCGGAGTGTCTGTCTTCCTTATCTTTGGATGTGATCACTTTTCTAGACAAGGAATTCATCATCAAATAGTGAGTGATAACCACTCCCAAGAAATTGGCATGAAAAATGCGCAAATTAAGCTAGAAAGAGTTTGTCCTCAAACTAGCCTTGTCACGCGCCATTCAAACTTCATTCATTCGACTCTGGACTCTCTGATACAGCTATCGTCTAACAATGAATGAAAAGATCACTCAGGAAAATTCCATCACCTGCGCCAGCTGATGACTGATTTCATTATATAATTGTGATGACGTCATGACCGCGATCCGTGACAGGAAATTCATAACTATTCATTACATCACACGACTGTGACCACACTGCCTGTCAAGGAGTAGATATCGTGTCGGCGCTGGGAGGTTACAGACATCTTGATATCATCAATTTGCGAACCTAATAGTTACTTCCGCATCAAGTGCGAAGTATCCATCTTTATTGCATTTTCGAGATCAAGAAGACAGTCTTTAGTTGTCTCCCTGCATGTATCGTAGATATCCTATCGCATTATTTGACCTGTAAAGCAGATTATTGCCCGCGCGGGAGATAATATTCACTCCAATGCACTGGAAGGACAGTAATCTGTGCCAATTATGAGTGCTCTTGTCCTGCTTTAGTATAGACTGGATCTGCGAATAGATATTTTCACCATTTCTATTCAAATACTGTTGATAATCATAGAACGTCGTCAAACAAAATTCTCTACGGAACTCCATAACAGTTAGATAATCAAAATGATTTTCACAGCTATAAACATAGAAATCAATGATACAATAGAAAGTTCTATGGCTATAAGTTTTGGTCATACATTCTGCAGATTCTGTGATTTGTAAAGTTACTTGCACAACAAGTGCAAAGATATCCATCATAATTGCATTATTCTCGTGCATAGACATGTTGATCAAAATGGAATGAAGATGGATATCTTTGCACTTGTTGTGTAAGTAACTTTACAAATCACAGAATCTGCAGAATGTATGACCAAAACTTATAGCCATAGAACTTTCTATTGTATCATTGATTTCTATGTTTATAGCTGTGAAAATCATTTTGATTATCTAACTGTTATGGAGTTCCGTAGAGAATTTTGTTTGACGACGTTCTATGATGATCAAGAGGATTTGAATAGAAAGTTAGCATGATCAATAATGTGAATATCTATTCTCAGATCTAATACATACTAAGCCGGTCAAAACTCGCCCATAATGTTCATAGATGACGCTCCTTCCAGTGCATTGGAGTGAATGTTATCTCCCGCGAGGGCAATAATCTGCTTTACAGGTCAAATAAAGTGATAGGATATCTACATTATGCTCCCGGAGACAAACAAATAACTGTTGTAATTCATCTTACGTAAGATTCCTACATCTTGCCGGACAATATTGCTCTTTGTTGCAATATTGTCCGGTAAATACCATGCAATTCCAATGGAAGAAAAAAGCCCAATATATGTCCGCTCCACAGATGTTTCAGCGATTCATCAATCACATTGAATTCAGCATTGTCGTTGTAGGCTATAATGTAATGGCTAAAACGAATCGCAATGCAAATTTCTCCATGACCAAAGAATGAGATCATTTGTGATTTTTACGTTTCCATTGGTCCGACATTTGGATCCACCCATCGTCTATTGGTGTTGATGTAAAGCATGGATTCAATACATTCAAGTGCGTAGATGAAACATTTATTAGGTTCTGTGATCATGTGACTTCACATGCAAAATTACACAGGCAGAGATTCGTCGGAGGATTTGTCTCTCAGTCACAGGAGAGCATTTTTATGCACATGATTCGTCCTCTGATAAATTTCATGCATAATATCAGCATCCCACCATCATCGTAACACAATTTTGATTAGAATTTGAAATCGCATCAATGGTTGTTGAATCAATTACTTGAACTAGATGTTGTAATGTCCATGCTTGATAAATATCTATTATCCTTCCATGAAGATTAGCATTGCGGATGAAGATATTCACAAATTGATCCTGTCATTTTCGCTAGAAATGGTCTTAGTTGCTATCCATTAATGAAATTCACATATTGAGCAAATTCTCCTTTCTTACTCAGCCACCATTTCTTTTAAATGCAGTTGAAACTTGTGAAAGTACAAATCAGCAAATCGAATGAAGCATAAGTACTCCTATTCACTTTTAATTACCATTCTGTTCACGGTATAGAGTTGCGCTGCTTTCCCTACTGATGTTGACTAACCATACAGCTTGTAGTCTGGAAAGTTTTGATCCATGTGACATGAAGCTTCCACTGCTAGGAATTTGAATTCTGATGTTCTGGCGCGTCCTCGGATAATCTGCATTATGTAACTGAAAGAGGATGGCTATGCGAATCTCTGGGATATAGAGAGAGAAATGATTTGATGAATCCCGAGGGATATATCAAATAATTCCACGAGCTATGTCAGAGAATCGTATAGCTATTCTCTATCCCTTATAAAGTATGCCAGATTATTAGGACCATAGATATCCGCGATAGAATCCCTCTGCCAAGATTTTCTCTGGGAGCAAATTTTAGCATATCACATAAATGTGCTTGCAGCAGTTCAAAGATGGTTACTGGTGTGCCTTGTCCAGTGAAAGACTGTTTAGAGCGTTTGGCACCTTCAATGTTGTACCATCATCTTGAGAGACATGGTACAGGCTTTTATTCGGGTACAATTCCACCTGCATGGCTCAATGAAAACAAAGTACATATGCTCATGTAACCGCTTGGTTTCAATTTCTCAAGTTAATAACCACAATAAAAAGTGTGTTTTTAATGCTATTTCGAACACTTCTTCGCCATCAAGTGAGTCATATATTGCTCAAGAGATAAACTCAGACGATGCTGAAGCCTTGCCATCTTGGAGTGAAATCATGTCCCAAAAAACACCTACTCTAAAAGCTATTCCATACAAGGCTCGCTTTATTTTTCCTCAGATTCTTTCAGATGCTTTAATTGACATTGTGAGTTCACCTGGAAGAGGCTATGTATGCTTCCGAAATCCGTGCTACCATCACAGAAACGTGCCGGTAAAGGTCATCGCCTACCTGATGCTACTAAATTTTGCAAACAATGGAAAGAAGGAAGACACATTGAACTACGGAATGCAGCAAAGATGACATCCATATCTATTCAACGTCGTGGTATTAATCGAACAAGTAAAAAGCAACAATCCGCGGAATATGTTGATATTCTTGAGGCTGTCAATGTTGATATAATGAACATTGAGGCTGTCCTGAAATCTTTTCCTAAAGACACAGCTTGCGGTCCTATCTCCAGAGATATTCGACACATTGCTGTTGGGAATGTGATTCGACGATTGGCAAGTAAGTGCATCTGTAACCTCTACAAAGATCCGGCAAAAGAATTTTTGTCACCTTGGCAGCTTGGCGTTGCAGTCTCAAGCGGAACTGAAAAAGTGATTCATAATATGAAAGAAATGATCAGAATGCATTGGAATGATGATGTCTTTGCAATACTGAAAATTGATTTTAAGAACGCATTCAATTCTGTTTCCAGACAAGTCATGTTCGATGAATGCTCCAAACATTTTCCAGATCTCCTACCTTATCTATCCACGTGTTATGGCCAGCATCCTCAACTGTATCACACTCTCGGATCACTTTTATCTGCTCGCGGTGTTCAACAAGGAGATCCCTTAGGCCCGTTTCTATTTTCCATTAGACTAAACCGTCTCATTTCATCCATTGTTGAAAATGTACCTCAGCTTTCATTTCACTCATGGTATTTGGATGATGGGGTTTTCTGTGGCACCAGAGAGAATATTCTTAAGACACTGAATGTTATTGAAGACGCTTCGTCATGGATTGGTCTAGAGGTCAATTACAGAAAGTGCGAATTATTCTCAGCCTCAAACCTTGAAATGTTTTCTGAAGATATTCAAAAATCTCACTTGCCAAATTCTGAAATTCTAGGTGCGCCAATCGGAGATGCTAGCTTCTGCACTTTTTTTCATTATGAAATGCATCAAAAATGTCAGGATGCCTCTGCATAAACTACCACAATTAAAAGATCCACAAACATCGCTGCTATTACTTAGAAACTGCACCTCCAGAAAAACTGTACATTGTTTCAAAGTATTCGACAACGACGTTCGACGATGCTTAGAAGAGTCTGCCGGAATTGAGCTTAACCAAGCCCAGCTTGGAATGCGATTTGGTGGACTTGGCCGGCGTTCTCTTTCGTGGCATCCTGCTGCTGCATACATCGCATCATCGTTGTGTGTGAACACTGAGCAAACTTTATCCAATAATATCTCACAGGCAATTGAAGAGTCCGACTTTGACATTTTAATGGACAGTGTATCACCAGCACATCAATACAGACTTCTTTCTGTGAGTTCTTTTATTTATTTTATTTATTATTTTATTATTATTATTATTTTCATTTATCTCCAAAGCTTGAACAAGGAGGAGGGAATAGTAGTGACCAGCGCCTCCCAGCAGATATTTTGCTTCCGTCCTGGCATCTGGGTCAAACATCAGCACTCGACATTACGGTTGTGCATCCGCTGAATAAAGCTAATTTAACCGCAGCGAGCACCAACCCTGATATCGCAGTTACCGATGCTGAGGATAGAAAAATCGATAGCAATACCGAAAAGTGTCTTGTTTTGGGGTGGCATTGTGCTGCCATTGTCGTATCAACATACGGGTCATGGGGTAAGATCGCCAACGATTTTTTGTCGCCAGTTTCGGTGAGGCTGTCCATGAAATTCGGACTGAAGACCAACAACACGTTGCCCATACTATTTGAGCGCCTCTCAGTGACTCTCATGAGATCGAACGCGAGAGCCCTTCTCTTGCGATCCGAAAGTTCTTTTTCTTTTCTACTTTCATTGAACTTTTTATCTTTGAATTTTAGAAGGGCTGTAGAAGGGATTCTGAAATACGATTCTACAACTATGCAATAGTCTGGTATACTTTATTGTCCTCTAAACTATAACAATATTCCTCTGCTATATTTCAACGGATCCGCAGCATATCCATGGCAGTATCTATATGCATCATAGAAGTAGATAATACTACACTAGAATGGAAGTTTGTGATATCTTGCCTATGTACAATGATGGCACATGGAAAAATCTATGGTCTGTAGATCAGATTCGATCTAAGACATTGTATCATAGTCAAACTATTTGTCATGTTGGTTGTGGAAGTTGTTGACAGCAAATCACAGGATTTCATGAAGAGAATTGCAAGTGAGATGATGGTATTGTTTCATGTGAAATAGGCTACTATTCCATGGATTAATGTAGTGTGTCTATTTGTAGCAGTCATTGACAACTATTTTCCAATTTTTCAACACTGGAATACGAATTAAAAATTGGTTCACAGAGTCGTAATCGAAAGTGGTCGCTGTACTGGTTGGAAGAACATTTCAAGAATTCAAAGATAAAAATTCTAATTATTGGATAATTTCTTCTTCAAGCGGTCAAGAAGCCTAGCGCTTTTCTGGAATAAACACACTGAAAGCTTCGTTACCGACAATCATTTCTCAAATAAATGAAATGTCGCTGGAACTTTTCAATCATTGAATGACACATGTGATATTTTGGAAGCTGATATTCGAATGCATGCAGAGATTTTGAAAATTATTCAAATTTAGTGAACAGGGGAACCCTTTAAAGTAAAATGAATACTCTGAGATTTCTTGGCCTCTGATTTCAAGATGGAGCAATGCATGTTCTGTAAATCAAGATTATAAGCTGCATATGTGTCTGATTATACTATTGATAGATTATAGGAGCGATATTTCAAAATGATGAACGTACAGAACGTTTAAAAGGATTTCCTTCTTTGTCATCCTGTCGCCGCAGTATTTTGTAGATTCACTATTGCTTTTGTCGCACATGGTCTTTGAACAAAGGGCCAACAATCCAGATCAAGAATTGGCCTGATAAATATAAATGCCAATCAAAAAACATGGAAGCCAGATCGCAAAAGTTGCATTTTGCCCCAACTAAGTTCCCCCGGCGTGTGCCATAATTTTCATGCAATTACCATTCTAGGACTTTCTATGGTATTGTTAATTTCTATGGAAATATGAAGTCCTATCCAACAACCTCTTACTTCACTTCTACTGAGAAAGCCGTTCCACTTTCAAGCGTCGTGCAGTTTCAGGAATGAAGATATATTACCTTTCAAATGACAGCTTGGTCCGCGCGTAGCGCCAGACGATTTAGGCTGATCATTTGAAAGGTAATATATACATTGTTATTCATTTTGATGTATTGCTATGTTATGAATGTTTTCATTGGCCCAATGACAAAAGTGATCATAGCAATAGACATGGGGGTACATGCATCGTCGCTGTCATCAGTTTGCTGAAGAACGCGTTCATCACTTGATGTCCCTGGCAAGTCCAAGGCCGCGCAAAGAGCTCTTTTTCTTTGGTCCGATGGTCGATCATACTTTGGAATACTGCCTTCATTCTTATGCCCAGTTATAGTGCACACATCAGAGTTTGACAACCCTTTGGATTTCGCTGTTGTAACAGTGGTGCACCGTATGCAGTGATTGGTGTATATTTTAGAAAGTCCCAAAGATTCTGACAATTTTTTCATAAAATTTCCAAGATAGTGTTCACCACGAACCTGACTATCACAATACATTTTTCTTGCTTTTTTCCCATGCATTGGTCTGGGAAATAGGACATCAGAATTTGGGCATTCTCTTCGCAGAATTGACAAGTACAGCTCAATGGCTTCAATGGCTCTTTTGTTGTAAATCCGACCTAAGCGGTTGGATGTGTAATCTTTTTCTGACATGCTTGGTTTGACATTTTTCCGAATGTTGTTGGGTGCACATGCAATCGAATCCCTTGTAGATGTACATGAAGTTGGTATGTAAGCGTATCTCTGTGTTTGAGTCAATATCAAACCACGAGCTCCTAGCTAATACAAAAGAGAGAAGATAACTTCATTTTGTAGAACCTCTCCTGTTGATCGATCGAATGAACCGGTTATCTTGTTCAAGTCAGACTGTTCAATTGCATTATACTGTGTTGACTGGCCTCCATTTGACAGCCACAGCACAGTCATAACTTTTAGCATGCGATTTGCAGAGGAAAACAGTTTCCTTTCAATTATATCAACCTCTGGTCTGTTCAAAACTTGTGTAATGTGCCTGTTAATGGCCGCTCTGATACATTTCAGGCTGGTTGGGCTGAAAAATCCTCCGTCCTTCTTGCGCAATTCGTGGTAAAACCAACGAAGAACATCATTTAGTGACGATTCGCTTACAGTCATCAAATTGCAGTTCAAGCTCTTATCCTTTATGAACTTTTCCAATTTGGCAGTGTGCTGCTTCTGTTGATCAGCTGTACTTTTTGGCTTCATGCTACTTTCTGTTACATCAAGATCCTCAACAACATTTTTTGGAATAATAGCTGATTTTGCATTCTCTGTATTCACTTCATCACAGAGCAAGTCATCAACTAATTGCATATCAAAATTGCATTCAGCTTCTAGTCTGTTCATTTCTTCCAAAGACAGTAATGGCACATCAATTCTCGCATCCAGGTCTACCTCTGAGTATGCATGCTGCTTAATTTCATCAAGAGTTAAGCCAGTGATCATATTGTTTTCAAATTTGGAGAGATCAATTAGCTGTAATGGCCACACGTCAGGATCACTGCTTGACATCATTGAAAATGAATGGTTGATAAATAAATTTGAATTGATCAATTACTGTCCAGCAATGAAAGCAATAGAAATCCTTACAGCATTTTTAAACTTAGCTTGATTGAAGCCATAGACTTTTGTGATTGAAACATTGATCATAGAAGTCTATGCATTGACCATTCACAGATGCCACATCATAGCAATGAATAACAATGGGTTGTTGTACTCAAAATTCTCACAGCAATCTCGATTGCTGTTCTCATTTTTCGTAGAACAACTCTACATTGTTACTGAACCTAAAATCTATGACATGAAAATTCCAAGATTTTGATCTGTAGAAGACTCAGATCTATGGATTTCTATATAGTATATCGGGATGAGACACTACCGATATCTACATACATTAGTAGTCCTGTTTTGAAGACAGTTGATTGTTAAGTATTGCGATTATACTTTCTCAAAGTGACTTTCAAATGTGTTGTCGATGCTTGTAGCACAAATTGTAGAACCCAAATAGAAAACAAGATCATACTATTTCATTTCATTGTTTCTCAAAAGACGCTGAAAGATTCAGGAAAATATTGGTTGCAAAATATTCGAGAATTTGAAGAGGGAATTTGGAATCACATAATATCAAGAACATCCACTCGCACAACTAGTGCAAGAATGTTTCTTTATATCATTCCACGAGCTTTACTGATGGTTTTGATACAGGATAGATTGTGCATTACGCAATTGACTGAAGTTGTAGATTTTCGGGGCTATCCATTTCAATCGTTCTTAACAAACAACTTTGTATAAATCGATCGCTTATTTCAAGAAAAATACATGAAAATTTGCTAGACGACTTCTGCACCTTTGGAATGCAGACTTGGACGGATAGCCTGTACATCCAGATTTCCATACTGATATGTAGTTTTTCATACAACAATTGACGAATCATTTCAGTCCGGAACATTGAAATGAATGTCCAATGTTAAATCATCGCGATGAAAGTTCTTGCCAACAAATGCAAAGACGTTTTTCGAAAACATTGTATCAGTTATTATGGATAGGATTTTTTTGGACTTTCTTTCTGCGGATTTTCAATCATTTCCACGCTTTTATGGTCATGTCCATCAGACAATTTGTTGGTACAATCAAGCCATCGCGAGAAAATAGAGCAAATAATCCTGTTCATCTAAGTTGAAGCAGTGTCGGACGAGGTCTCTTCTCACTTGATTTGAATCAAATAATACGAAGGACTGCAATTTGTAATGATGACTAATCTGACTACAAATCCATCTAAGCTTTACATATGATGCCTTTCTTCTTAAGTCCGAGTTTGTGGGTCAGACATCATTGAAAAATCTCGTGAAAATCCAAATTATTTGATTCTGAACGATCAGCAGCAGCGTTCAAAGCTTTGGGACACTTCATAATGCTTAGAAAGGAAATCATTTTGCTCTTTCTGCATCAGTTACATCCTTTAAAGATATCAAATTTTTTTCACATGAAGACTGTCGATACCAGCTGAAACGGCACTCGAGTGAATTTGTCCGAAGAGGACATACTTAGAACCACAAAAAGATATGAAACACTAATTACACCCACAGGGTTTTGGTGGACTGGATCATGTCGCAAAATGACTCTCCACTCTAAGAGATTTTGAGACCACCCAAACTTCTAGCATGACAACAAGGAAACGTTCCATACAATCAAGTTTACAATTCTGAATAAATTTTATGAGATCGGAATGCTCACTTCGTTTATGAAGTCCTATCGTTGGAATCTTGACATTATTCACGTCAATAAAACAACGGAAAATTTGGAGCGCTACCAACATGTCAATGAAGTTGTATTGCTCCAGTGCTTGAATGGCTAATTCGTGTGAGAAATAATGAGTTAAAAGAGCTGAACCTTTCTATGTTCCATTTGAAGCCAAAGCTTTGTTGTACAACATAATTATGTTCCATTTTTAACTGTCTTGACTTTTCGATATAGTAGAGTTACTTGATATCCGAACAACTTTCCTAGAATGGAGTTGCTATAATTGAATCAGCTGTGAGCAAAAGGAGTAACAAATTCACCGGATTTTAATAAGTTGTTGTGCGAGTAGATGTTCTTGATATTATGTAATTCCGAATTCCCTCAAAAATATTTTGCAACCAGTATTTTCCTGAATCTTTCAGCGTCTTTTGAGAAACAATGAAATAAATAGTATGATCTTTTTTTCTATTTGGGTTCTACAATTTGTGCTACAACCATCGACAACACATTTGAAAAGTCACTTTGACAAAGTATAATCGTGATACTTAACAATCAACTGTCTTCAAAACAGGACTACTAATGTATGTAGATATCGGTAGTGTCTCATCCTGATATACTATATAGAAATCCATGTCAGAACATTGAAGTATGTCAAGCTTGAGATATCTACGAGTACAGATTGTGAACCATAGGAATCATCTCAATGTCATTTTCACTGGGAATGCGAAGATGGATGGTGAAATGCTTCTACCTCAGTCGTATTACATAGCAGATTAGACGGCTTTAATCATGCAATTAAGGCCGTCTAATTTGGATTTGGAGATATATGAACGACTTTCATAGAACATTGACATGTGAAATATCGGCTGACAACCCTACTTACTCAGTAACAATGTGCATTTATGCTTTAACCCAACTTTTGTTGTTCCTTTAAATAGTAGATGCGCACTTTAAAAAAGAGAATGAAAAGTCATTGAAAAAAAGATTCACTGCAACATTCGCTACCAGAATCTTGTGAACAAGGTTCCTTCCTTTCCAGCCTGCAACTGACATCATGCTGACAATTATGCATCATTCGGATACGCCTACTGTCCAGCTTCCGGCGCAATTCATGATTCTTGGCAGAATGAACAATCCTATCACAGTGAGAGTCCGTTTTCATGTCCAAACGGTCTGAGAAACAAGTCTTCAGCATCATCACATGCAGAATAAACTTACACTGTGTACGATGGCATTGTAATGCTGAAACATGTGCCGTTTCTCACAAGTGACAAGTTTTCACTTACACTGTAATGCAAATAATTGAAACTGTTTTCGCTCTCACTTGAAGGCTTGCCAATCACAACCTTGTGAGACTGGCCGCCTGCTTCGGAGGTGCCACCGCTCTCACTTGAAGACTTGCTAACCACAACCTTGTGAGACTGGCCGCCTGCTGGGGAGGTGCCACCGCTCTCACTTGAAGACTTGCTAGCCACAACATTGTGCGACTGGCCGCCTGTTTCGGAGGTGCCACCGCTCTCACTTGAAGGCTTGCTAGCCACAACATTGTGCGACTGGCCGCCTGTTTCGGAGGTGCCACCGCTCTCACTTGAAGGATTGCTAACCACCACCTTGTGAGACTGGCCGCCTGCTGGGGAGGTGCCACCGCTCTCACTTGAAGGCTTCCTAACCACAACCTTGTGAGACTGGCCGCCTGCTGGGGAGGTACCACTGCTCTCACTTGAAGGCTTGCTAACCACAACCTTGTGAGACTGGCTGCCTGCTGGGGAGGAGCCACCGCTCTCACTTGAAGGCTTGCTAACCACAACCTTGTGAGACTGGCTGCCTGCTGGGGAGGAGCCACCGCTCTCACTTGAAGGCTTGCTAACCACCACCTTGTGAGACTGGCCGCCTGTTTCGGAGGTGCCACCGCTCTCACTTGAAGGCCTGCTAATCACAACCTTGTGAGACTGGCCGCCTGCTGGGGAGGTACCACTGCTCTCACTTGAAGGCTTGCTAACCACAACCTTGTGAGACTGGCTGCCTGCTGGGGAGGTACCACCGCTCTCACTTGAAGGCTTGCTAACCACAACCTTGTGAGACTGGCTGCCTGCTGGGGAGGAGCCACCGCTCTCACTTGAAGGCTTGCTAACCACCACCTTGTGAGACTGGCCGCCTGTTTCGGAGGTGCCACCGCTCTCACTTGAAGGCCTGCTAATCACAACCTTGTGAGACTTAACGCCTGCTGGGTTGGTGCCACCGCTCTCACTTGAAGGCTTGCTAACCACCACCATGTGAGTCTGGCCGCCTGCTGGGGAGGTACCACCGCTCTCACTTGAAGGCTTGCTAACAACAACCTTGTGAGACTGGCCGCCTGCTGGGGAGGCATCACGGCTCTCACTTGAACGCTTGGTAGTAACAACCTTGTGAGACTGGCCGCCTGCTGGGGAGGTACCACCGCTCTCACTTGAAGGCTTGCTAACCACAACCTTGTGAGACTGGCCGCCTGCTGTGGAGGCACCACCGCCCTCTCACTTGAAGGCTTGCTAACAACAACCTTGTGAGACTGGCTGCCTGCTGGGGAGTCACCACCGCTCTCACTTGAAGGATTGCTAACCACCACCTTGTGAGACTGGCCGCCTGTTTCGGAGGTGCCACCGCTCTCACTTGAAGGATTGCTGACCACAACCTTGTGAGACTGGCCGCCTGCTGGGGAGGTGCCACCGCTCTCACTTGAAAGCTTGCTAACCACAACCTTGTGAGACTGGCCGCCTGCTGTGGAGGCACCACCGCCCTCTCACTTGAAGGCTTGCTGACCACCACCTTGAGAGACTGGCCGCCTGCTGGGGAGGCATCACCGCTCTCACTTGAAGGCTTGCTAACCACAACCTTGTGAGACTTAACGCCTGCTTAGGAGGTGCCACCGCTCTCACTTGAAGGCTTGCTAACCACAACCTTGTGAGACTGGCTGCCTGCTGGGGAGGTGTCACCGCTCTCACTTGAAGGCTTGATAAACAACAACCTTGTGAGACTGGCCGCCTGCTGGGGAGGTGCCACTGCTCTCACTTGAAGGCTTGCTAACAACAACCTTGTGAGACTGGCCTCCTGCTTAGGAGGTGCCACCGCTCTCACTTGAAGGCTCGCTGCTGGGGAAGTACCACCGCTCACACTTGAAGGCTTGCTAACCGCAACCTTGTGAGACTGGCCGCCTGCTGGGGAGGTGCCACTGCTCTCACTTGAAGGCTTGCTAACCACAACCTTGTGAGACTGGCCGCCTGCTGCGGAGGTGCCACTGCTCTCACTTGAAGGCTTGCCAACCACAACCTTGTGAGACTGGCCGCCTGCTGGGGAGGTACCACCGCTCTCACTTGAAGGCTTGCTGACTACAACCTTGTGAGACTGGCCGCCTGCTTCGGAGGTGCCACTGCTCTCACTTGAAGGCTTGCTTACCTCAACCTTGTGAGACTGGCCACCTGCTAAGGAGGTACCACCGCTCTCATTTGAAGGCTTGCTAACCACAACCTTGTGAGACTGGCTGCCTGCTGGGGAGTCACCACCGCTCACACTTGAAGACTTGCTAACCACAACCTTGTGAGACTGGCCGCCTGTTTCGGAGGTGCCACCGCTCTCACTTGAAGGCTTGCTAACCACAACCTTGTGAGACTGGATGCCTGCTGGGGAGTCACCACCGCTCTCACTTGAAGGATTGCTAACCACCACCTTGTGAGACTGGCCGCCTGTTTCGGAGGTGCCACCGCTCTCACTTGAAGGATTGCTGACCACAACCTTGTGGGACTGGCCGCCTGCTGTGGAGGCACCACCGCCCTCTCACTTGAAGGCTTGCTGACCACAACCTTGTGAGACTGGCCGCCTGCTGGGGAGGAGCCACCGCTCTCACTTGAAGGCTTGCTAACCATAACCTTGTGAGACTGGCCGCCTGCTGGGGAGGTGCCACCGCTCTCACTTGAAGGCTTGCTGACCACAACCTTGTGAGACTGGCCGCCTGCTGGGGAGGAGCCACCGCTCTCACTTGAAGGCTTGCTAACCACCACCTTGTGAGACTGGCCGCCTGCTGGGGAGGCATCACCGCTCTCACTTGAAGGCTTGCTAACCACAACCTTGTGAGACTTAACGCCTGCTTAGGAGGTGCCACCGCTCTCACTTGAAGGCTCGCTCACCACAACCTTGTGAGACTGGCCGCCTGCTGGGGAGGTGTCACCGCTCTCACTTGAAGGCTTGCTAACCACAACCTTGTGAGACTGGCCGCCTGCTGGGGAGGTGCCACTGCTCTCACTTGAAGGCTTGCTAACAACAACCTTGTGAGACTGGCCGCCTGCTGGGGAGGTACCACCGCTCTCACTTGAAGGCTCGCTGCTGGGGAAGTACCACCGCTCACACTTGAAGGCTTGCTAACCGCAACCTTGTGAGACTGGCCGCCTGCTGGGGAGGTGCCACTGCTCTCACTTGAAGGCTTGCTAACCACAACCTTGTGAGACTGGCCGCCTGCTGCGGAGGTGCCACTGCTCTCACTTGAAGGCTTGCCAACCACAACCTTGTGACACTGGCCGCCTGCTGGGGAGGTACCACTGCTCTCACTTGAAGGCTTGCTTACCTCAACCTTGTGAGACTGGCCACCTGCTAAGGAGGTACCACCGCTCTCATTTGAAGGCTTGCTAACCACAACCTTGTGAGACTGGCTGCCTGCTGGGGAGGTACCACCGCTCTCACTTGAAGGCTTGCTAACCACCACCTTGTGAGACTGGCCGCCTGTTTCGGAGGTGCCACCGCTCTCACTTGAAGGATTGCTGACCACAACCTTGTGGGACTGGCCGCCTGCTGTGGAGGCACCACCGCCCTCTCACTTGAAGGCTTGCTGACCACAACCTTGTGAGACTGGCCGCCTGCTGGGGAGGAGCCACCGCTCTCACTTGAAGGCTTGCTAACCATAACCTTGTGAGACTGGCCGCCTGCTGGGGAGGTGCCACCGCTCTCACTTGAAGGCTTGCTAACCACCACCTTGTGAGACTGGCCGCCTGTTTCGGAGGTGCCACCGCTCTCACTTGAAGGCTTGCTAACCACAACCTTGTGAGACTGGCCGCCTGCTGGGGAGGTGCCATCGCTCTCACTTGAAGACTTGCTAACCACAACCTTGTGAGACTGGCCGCCTGCTTCGGAGGTACCACCGCTCTCACTTGAAGGCTTGCTAACAACAACCTTGTGAGACTGGCCGCCTGCTTCGGAGGTACCACCGCTCTCACTTGAAGGCTTGCTAACCACAACCTTGTGAGACTGGCCGCCTGCTTCGGAGGTGCCACCGCTCTCACTTGAAGACTTGCTAACCACAACCTTGTGAGACTGGCCGCCTGCTGGGGAGGTGCCACCGCTCTCACTTGAAGGCTTGCTAACCACAACCTTGTGAGACTGGCCGCCTGCTGGGGAGGTACCACCGCTCTCACTTGAAGGCTTGCTTACCTCAACCTTGTGAGACTGGCCGCCTACTGGGGAGGTGCCACCGCTCTCACTTGAAGGCTTGCTAACCACAACCTTGTGAGACTGTCCGCCTGCTGGGGAGGCACCACCGCTCTCACTTGAAGGCTTGCTAACCACAACCTTGTGAGACTGGCCGCCTGCTGGGGAGGTGCCACCGCTCTCACTTGAAGGCTTGCTAACCACAACCTTGTGAGACTGGCCGCCTGCTTCGGAGGTGCCACCGCTCTCACTTGAAGGCTTGCTAACCACAACCTTGTGAGACTGGCCGCCTGCTTCGGAGGTGCCACCGCTCTCACTTGAAGGCTTGCTAACCACAACCTTGTGAGACTGGCCGCCTGCTGGGGAGGTGCCACCGCTCTCACTGAAGGCTTGCTAGCCACAACCTTGTGCGATTGTCCGCCTGCTGGGGAGGTGCCACCGCTCTCACTTGAAGGCTTGGTAGCAACAACCTTGTGCGACTGGCCGCCTGCTGCGGAAGTGCCACCGCCCTTACTTGAAGGCTTGCTAACCACAACCTTGTGAGACTGGCCGCCTGCTTCGGAGGTACCACCGCTCTCACTTGAAGGCTTGCTAACAACAACCTTGTGAGACTGGCCGCCTGCTTCGGAGGTACCACCGCTCTCACTTGAAGACTTGCTAACCACAACCTTGTGAGACTGGCCGCCTGCTTCGGAGGTGCCACCGCTCTCACTTGAAGGCTTGCTAACCACAACCTTGTGAGACTGGCCGCCTGCTGGGGAGGTGCCACCGCTCTCACTTGAAGACTTGCTAACCACAACCTTGTGAGACTGGCCGCCTGCTGGGGAGGCACCACCGCTCTCACTTGAAGACTTGCTAACCACAACCTTGTGAGACTGGCCGCCTGCTGGGGAGGTGCCACCGCTCTCACTTGAAGGCTTGCTAACCATAACCTTGTGAGACTGGCCGCCTGCTTCGGAGGTGCCATCGCTCTCACTTGAAGACTTGCTAACCACAACCTTGTGAGACTGGCCGCCTGCTTCGGAGGTGCCACCGCTCTCACTTGAAGGCTTGCTAACCATAACCTTGTGAGACTGGCCGCCTGCTGGGGAGGTGCCACCGCTCTCACTTGAAGGCTTGCTAACCACCACCTTGTGAGACTGGCCGCCTGTTTCGGAGGTGCCACCGCTCTCACTTGAAGGCCTGCTAACCATAACCTTGTGAGACTGGCCGCCTGCTGGGGAGGTACCACCGCTCTCACTTGAAGGCTTGCCAACCACAACCTTGTGAGACTGGCCGCCTGCTGGGGAAGTACCACCGCTCTCACTTGAGGGCTTGCTGACCACAACCTTGTGAGACTGGCCGCCTGCTGGGGAAGTACCACCGCTCTCACTTGAAGGCTTGCTGACCACAACCTTGTGAGACTGGCCGCCTGCTGGGGAGGCACCACCGCTCTCATTTGAAGGCTTTCTAACCACAACCTTGTGAGACTGGCCGCCTGCTTCGGAGGTGCCACCGCTCTCACTTGAAGGCCTTTCACCGCACTCTACCATGTCTGAGTGCGTTGGTTGGACTAGAACAAATTCGGAAATCATCTCACCTGTGAAAGCGCTGACGTAGGCGTATTTTTCTCTCATTGCAATGGCGACACCAAGTTCCACGAAGACAACGATCGTTCGGACAATGCAGCGCTGCCAGTTTGGAGCCTAAAAAAGAAGTGACAGTAATAGAGAGATAATTCGTCGATGTGAATCAGCTGAATACTCACCAGAATGAGATATTTGTTGAGATGAACGCTGTGGTCATCAGTTTCGGGATCATTCAGCGTTCCAGCTTCTCCATCGCTGTTGATATCCGAACCTTCAGTGAGAAGCGGGGATTGTTCACTTGATCTTTCCGGACGAAGTAATCCACCTGTTGATTGGAACAACAAGAAAATAGTGTTATTTCTTAAGTAAATTATGAGGATTACGAGGGATTAGAAATGAACACTTTCCTATAATATATTGAAAGTGTACTGAGCGCTCTACAATTTCGTAAGGATTTATGGACTCATAGGCTTGGTTCCTGCAACAAAGCGGAACATGCTATAAGTGATGCACAGAAGTTTTGATGTTGTTTCTTTTAATTTCATTTTTTCTTCTGTGGTAATTTTCGCTTCTCACCTTCTACTTTTATATTTTATCAGTAATATCATATAAATGATTTTAATGTACTAGACATGCATACACATTCTCTGTTTCATGATTTATTGACTTTTGAAGTTCACTCATGACGTTTGCCCATAGAAGAACGATAAGCATTGGTTAAGCGGTCGAGACGTGTAAGGCTACATGACCATTATACGGCCAAAATTTCGTATGCCGTGCATTTATGAAATAAGAGAAGTTTATGCATATTTGATAAATATTATTGCACGACGTTCATGTGACGCATTACTATGTCTACATCAAATGATTTATCGCTACATGGCTGTTAAAATCTCTCATCGCACTGTGGTTTTATATCATGTATTCGCTGTATGCAAACGTTTATTTCAGGACATAGAAATAGAACAAAGACATTTTGATAACCAGCGATTAGATGTAACTCCCTTTTGAGATTTCTGTGATCGGCTAGCCAGCACCTTGTTATTTCTAGGCATAGAAATCGAATTATTATCAATGGCATTTATCTACTGCTATTGTCCAGAAACGTTTTACAGTAAGTTGATCAGTGGTTATGCAAAAGCCTTCAAGTGCATATCAATTGTTTCTAATGTCCATCGCTATAGATTCAACTGAAGTGCAAAGAGTGCGGCGTGGCTTCATAATGCACTTTCGAGCTGTGTGCTTTAAACGTGCAATTTCTTTTTGATGGTACCTACTATCGTCAAAATGAGGGATGTGCCATGTGTCTCGGACTTATTCTGGCTGACATATTCAGGGGTCATATTGAGCTAAAGCTCAAAGATAGTATTGTTAAGAATTGTGTATAAACGCCACGTTGACGACTACTTTCTTGTTGCTCATGATAAGGTTCATGTGAGCACTTTTAGCTTCGTTCATCCAAGTTTCACAAGGTTGTTCAGGAAGATGTACTCAGTCTTCTTTTTTTATGATATTTTGTTGCTACTCGTTGTCCTTGGCACGGTGGTGTTTCGAGTACACGTATCACAGGAAAGCTATTTGGAAGAGGGTGTTTCACGAGCTTTTTTGTTTGTGTACCGAGTAGTTTTCAAAGATGCCTCGTAAAAGTCATTACTTTTCGTGCTCGCAAAATCTCCTGAATGTCTGAGTGTCCATTATTGAAAATATCTTTAATGTCTAACGGCTACCCTCCCCTTTTTATCAGCCTTTAGATGAAGTATGCTCTTGAGGACAAAATTCCTGTTTTTGTCCTGAGAAAATGCGTGTTGTCATCGAAGTGCCATTTATTGGAGACAGTGGAGCCATCTTTTTTCTGCAGAGCTGTTGAAAGTATTTTTTCTACTTTTCCAACCGTTCAGCCGAAAGTAGTTTTCTCTGTGCGTAAAGTCCCCGTGGCCCTTTGAAATATCACCTTCCTGTTACTGCCCAATCTAACGTAATCTATTCTTTCGTGTGTGTTTGCGGATGCAGTTACATCGGCAGAACAAGTCGCCATCTTCAAGAAAGGGTAAACGAGCACTTGGCAAAATGGCTGCGTTTAAGTAAGACTCAACCACGTGACAAAAATCCTCCGTCCAGCTCTATCACACGTCATGTATTTGAGCAAAAGTGTAAACCCTCAGAAACGGCTTTTAGTGCCTCATTTCATGTGGGGCGCAGCAGTCTGTCACGTCTGCGTATTGCCGAGGCATTGTATATCAAACGCCTCCAACCAAATTTATGTGTACAAAAAGAAAACGTTTTGGCTTTAGCTTTACCTTGGTAATTAACTGTTATTAATTTTGTTTTTAATGATTTAAACACATCAATGATTCATCATTTCCAGAGTGTACAGCACTTCAAATGCTAGTGTCTCTGTTTCACACCGGTGTAATGCCTGAAAGAAAACCGGTCGAAAGGCCTCGCATCCACTTTGCGTTGTTTTTCCTCTACAAATGCAGCAGGGAGAAAAGGGTGAGATTTCTTTCAAACTTAGGGAAGTCCGCTATCCTGTTAACACCTACATCAGTGGGCTAGCGTTCTACCTTTCTATTTCTATGCGTTTACCACACAGCTGCTATCTCTGTCATGTCCTGATCATGTCGCGTGCAGCGATTGTGAAAGTGTTCGAAATAAATCGCGGACTGAAAATCCATTTGTTTCCGCGGATTTCTTCACAAATATAGGTTTGACCACAGAATTAGATTGTTTAATCGTATCACTTTGCTAGAAGTGCAAACTGATTCAAACAGATGGCACATGCAGGAACTTAATAAGTGGGCAAAAAGAAATTTTTAATACCTTGCAGAGATAGGAAAAATAGTCGTGCGTCGCTTGCGGATTGCTCTGAATTCCTTCAAAATGCTCCGATCGCCACAACTCGTTCAGATTCGACGAATTCAGACCATTGCGCAAAAGTTAGCAGGCGCATGAAAAAACGTTCACAAACTTCTCTGTAGAACTTGACATCGTCTGTGTCTCTGCTGTGTGATCCGGTTGATAACAGTCACTGAAACTTTGCACAATTTGGCGTGTTTAATGTTGAACTGGCTGCTCATTGTTCGATTGCTATGGTATTTAGTCAGCAGATTGTGCCATTTCATTTACGTTACATGTTCCAATGCTTCCTTTCTAGTCAAACGGAAGAAGAGACGACCTGTCTAATTCTGTGGGTTTGACCGATCAAGAAGCTGTGTCATCCGTTTCATATTAAGCATAGACATATAAACATCATAATGACATGATCATTCGCAGCATTGACGTTTCCAGTTTATTGCTGACATTCAAACAGCAGAATTACCGAAATAAGGTGAAGCGTTCCCGTTTCAAATGCCAATTGCCATCTCAACAGCATAATGAAAACAAAATCTGTCGCAGATTAATCCTTATCAATGGCGATCTGCAGCTGCAGACATGAAACAAAGAGGTAAATAACAACTAACAAGAGAGGGTTTAAACAAGTATCGTTGACAACATTAAAATGTCTATTTTCTTGATAACAATCAAGACGTCTTGGCATGCTTTCTTCCATGGTTAGGAGGCAATACATTTTTATCGATGGATCTCATGATGGATATGTTTTACGTTTTCTAGGATTTGTTTTTGAGGCTATTGAAGTATTGATTTCAAGACCATAAACGATTAACTAACATCCAACTGTAAGTTTATAAAGACGCAGATGAACAGAAATTGGTATTATAACTGTAGGTCCTATTGCATGAATCCAACCAATCGGTCAAGCAGTCCATTTAATCCTCCATTTGCCCAGTTAAATGTAAGAGAGCACATTTGATGGATGTGTAGTCATTCGAAAGAGAACAGTCTGCACTTTGAAACAGCGTTGTCAATCTTGAAGGGTCAAACAGAACATATCCCGATGTATTTCACGCATTGTCTTGTGCAGGAAGAAAACTGAGATAAACTTACCTCTCGTGAACAGCAGTGTTTCCACCATTGTAACAACAGGCACCTGCTGGAGCGGGAAGGTGAAAATAACTCCGATTATTAACGTACAGTCAACGATATTGCTGAGAATTGAGTTACTGGGGATGTTTTGTACCAACAACTGAGCAGTTTCATCCCCGTAACGAAGATAGCCAACCACACCGAACACAGAGAGAATTGTAGCAACTCCACCGATACCACCAATGAGAAATTTGCGGAAATTGTGCTGATTTCCAACCATGCTGCCTTCGATTGGTAGAATCTGAAGAAAACATATTCAATCGGTTCATTTTCCGGCTTACAGGGCAATGCAAATGACTTGTCTTGTACAGTGTCTTCTATTAGACTGCAGTCGAATCTCTACATAGTGAATTTCAAGGGTACAGACAAAAACTTCACAATGAGGAGAGTTCACTATCAAGAGGTTTTCTAAAATTTATTGTAGCATTGTTTTAAAGCAAGCAAATACAGTCAAAACAATCATACAAAATAATTAAAAACAATACATGTGTTTAGAAAACAATTTCTGTAGGGTTCAATAAGTCACGTGGTTACAATCTGCAACGAAGAAAAGGTTATTTAAATACTACGTATAAACAATTAAGCAATAGGTAATGTTAGTTAAATATCTTTAAGAAATAAGAGCTACCATCATAACCTAATGTTCGGTTAAGCAATGGATTGCTACTAAACATTTTTATAGATTCAACAATACTAATCTCGAAGTCCGAGTTTCCACGGTAAATGATTTTAAAGCAATCATTGTAGTTACGAGAACAATGGCTACATTGTTCTATGTGTTTTGCAATGGCACTATTGCCACTTAAGTGTTCAAGTTTACGTTGATGCAGACGTCTTTTGGTTTTGCCAATATATTGGCAATCAGGATCAACCTGACATTGAAAGCAATAGACAAGACGCGATTGCATGTCTGGACCTAACTTACTTTTAAGGGAGAAATATCTTCCAGTTTTGAACGAGGTCATAACAACCTTGCGTTCCAAGTCCACACATAGAACAATGTAACCATTGTTTTCGTAACTACAATGATTGCTTCAAAATCAGTTACCGTGGAAACTCGTAAGCTGCATGGGGGAAGGCGTTGTTTGATCAGCAAGTTTGTCGATGTCTGTGGATGCTTGATTCCTTGCGTGGAATATGTTCTTTCATTCGCGCATGTAGATGGTTCACAGTATTGCCGGTGTCAAATTTTAGAATTTCCTAAGTATTTGGATTCCGATCGGAAACAGATTCATGGATATATATTCCGCAATAGGAAAATGTAATTATTGTTTAATTTTCCGATGGCATAGATTTTCCGTCTTGTTGACTACGTATATTGCTCTTTGATGCACTTTATGTCACATGCTGTGCATGTTGATGTAATAGAAGAGTTAAGTATAGAAAAAAATAATGTCTCATTTTACATTTTCCCATTCATGACAAAATTTCCTGAAATCATACCTCAATTAAAAACAACATTTTATCAATCAGTTATACTTCATAAATGCGCCTCTAAGGTATTCCTACCGTGTTCTGCTTCTATGATGAACACTTACGTTGCTCCAAGCACGTGTTCATTGACCAGTTGGTGGAACATGTCATTTTGTTAACCACAGCAATGCTACGGAAATTCTAGCGTGATGAGAAAATGTAAATCACAGCTTATGTTGTGATTTAAAAGCACCGGTCGGAAAATCTAAACTCTCCTACCGGAAAATGTATAAGGCAGGAAAATGCAAATCACAACACGGATATAAAATTTAGAACATGTTGTACATATTATTTTACAAATGACCATCCTATGTTGATAATTTGCTTTTTTACAACCTGAAAGTCCGCAATCCCCCAAGCGCAAATGTGCCTTTTGTAGAGCATTTCTTGAAGTGCAAGAATGTTGGGATATACGCACAGGCAAGTCGACATTATGAGAATTTCTCTTGATTTTGTTGTTGACGGAGTCAGATATGAAGGGACTAATAAATCAAAAGGAAATTGTCAACGTAAGATGGTCATTTATAGACAACGCCTTCCCCCATGCAGATTTCCATCATAGCTTCTGAATCCAGTACCATCAATCTCCGTTTCAGAGAAATAATCTATTTAAAATCACCGTGAGCTCCAGGCATTGATATTTTGACCTATGTTTGACTTTTGAAAACATTTGTGTGATCCTCTGTGAACAGGCCGTCCTACCGGTGAAAATATTTCAGCAGCAAAGCCTTCTTTCCATTATTATTTTCATCACAAAAAATGAGATGCTGCTTGAAGTTAATTATGAAAAAAATAGATCTTGAATTTCCAACAAAACTTGGTTCTTCCCAACATAATCGTGTCAGCCCAAGACATCTTCACAATATTGTAATATTTTCACCGAACCGGCCGCTTCAGCACGCTCATTTCCCATTTTCACTTGTTTTAACGAAAATACTTTGAATACACGAAAACTTCATCTTTTCTAGTCAAGTTTAACGAGTTAAGACAAATTCGTCTATGCAGCCGAGGCTGATTGGTTGATAATTCGATGAGTTAATTTTATACTTATATTTCGGCTGTCACAGCCCTTTTCAAAGTATAGAGTAGAAAAGATTTACAAAGGAAGTACAAAGCTATATAAAAATGTTTTCAAAAATCAAAATGTCATGTATATACCACTGTACAGATATCTTGTCCTTCATCACGCCTCTTCAGGTCAGGTTGAGCTGTCTTAATTATGAGTGCCTCTTTGAGACGAAGATCTACTGCGATTCAAAGCAGAAATTCTACAACCTGAACAGTCAAGATATTGAAGAATTGCTGTCACTTACTCTAAACAACACTTTTTTCTGTTTTCAAGATGACCAATATCAACAAATCAAAGGTCTTCCGATGGGATCCAATATCTCCCGACTTCTCGCCATCCTATTCTTAGACACAATCGAAAAGAAAGCATTACAATCTTTTCCTCATTGCAAATTATTTGCTCGATACGTTGATGATTGCTTCAGTCTGGTAATCAAAACAAATTCCAAGAGAAGGCGCAAAAATATGAACAATTATCCCACGTTCTACATGTCAGTCCCATTTGTATCGGATTATGTCAACAGAAAGATTAAAAGAGCTTTTCAGCAAGAGAAAACAAACATTCGCCTTTATCATCGCTCAAAAACATTACAACAAAAACTCAAGAAAACAAAACTGAAACAAACGTGCACAATGAAGAACTGTCCTATGAAAAATGACAACTGCGGCAGAAAAATGGTGGTATATAAGATCCAGTGTTCATGCGGTTCTGTCTACATTGGAAGTACACTGCGTCCCTTACACACAAGAATTCGAGAGCACTTATTTTACAACAAATCCGCCATCTATGATCACAAGCTCATCTGTCATGGCAGCCTCAGCATAGAAATTGTGTCACATGCTAAAGACGCAGTAGATCTTCGTCTCAAAGATGCAACCTGAACAGGCGTGATGAAGGACAAGATATCTGTACAGTGGTATATACATGACATTTTGATTTTTGAAAACATTTTTATATAGCTTTGTACTCCATTTGTAAATCTTTTCTACTCTATACTTTGAAAGAGGCTGTGACAGCAAAAATATAAATATAAAATTAACTCATCGAGTTATCAACCAATCAGCCTCGGCTGCATAGACGAATTTGTCTTAACTCGTTAAACTTGACTAGAAAAGATGAAGTTTTCGTGTATTCAAAGTATTTTCGTTAAAACAAGTGAAAATGGGAAATGAGCGTGCTGAAGCGGCCGGTTCGGTGAAGATGTCTTGGGCTGACACGATTATGTTGGTAAGAACCAAGCTTTGTTGGAAATTCAAGATCTATTTTTTTCATAATTAACTTCAAGCAGAATCTCATTTTTTGTGATGAAAATAATAATGGAAAGAAAGCTTTTCTGCTGAAATATTTTCACCGGTAGGACGGCCTGTTCACAAAGAAACAGTGTTAATGTCTTACTTGTAGTTTAAATTGTGTCTTTGCCTGTTAATGAGGTAATAAAGTTAATAATTTATTTTGGATTAGTTATGCCTCACGGCACGAAATTAAAGAAATTTCGCCTTTTACAAATAAATTGCCGTTATCCTGCTGTTATTGTCAACGAACGCTTTCCTGAAAATCTTGGAAAAGACCTCTTGATCAACCCAACATTATCTAAACTTAACATCTTCATCTTCATTCGTAATGAGGTCTCATTTCGGCCTTCAACTCTATAATCCGATGGATATCCGGTCACTTCCGTTCATGAGCGGTCAAGTGTGAAGTTCATGGTCTTTCACAAGAAGCATTTTCAAATGAACGGAGAAGTCAGGTCTGAAGGGACGAAAATGAAGTCTTTTCCTGTGATCAGCTTCACAACGAAGTAAAGGCATAGAGAACTTGGTATCTCACTAGCAAAACTAAGCCCGTTAGAAAAGACATCTGTCTTAGATGAATTCTTTGACGAACTAGATCGCCATGCGCGCATGCGTGACCTTGTTGTAGATATGACTTCTACAAAGCGTTGTTTGGATACTGCAGCAACAGCATTGACGACATCATGGCTTCATTCATTGGCAATCAATTAACAAAGCTGGTAGGACTCGAACCCACAACCCCCGGTGATCTAGAAGTGTCTTTCTACCGACTGAGCAGCATACCGCTTGCATGCGACTAGAAAAGCTCAGACAAGACTGCTTCAGATGAAGAGATTTTTATATTGAGAATAAAGAAAATTACCGTAGAGATTGCATGACCAAGTAATTTTATTGTCAGCCATGTTTCAGTGCTCGAAACGTGCCATCATCAGTGAACAGGAAAAGTGATACATGCGCAAAGACTTCAATACATCCGAGTTCATTCAAAAGGAGGGCGAGCAATGATAACAATAGCAAAGGAAATCAGCTAAAATAACAACAATTGATCAGTCTGCGTCTGAGTATTCATGAGCTTCATATTTTGATTCTTGCAAGATTTTATCAGTAAAGCTTCTCCAATGCGAGTAAAATTGGTATGTAATAGAATGGAGAACGACTTCTGACTTGGGAAATGGACATGTAGTGAGATTTCATAGGCTGGTCTGCCGTTGACATTCTAATGTATAAGTGGCGACGAGTTTCCCCGGTATAGCACTCTTGACAGAGCTCACAACTGTATTTGTATATTAAGGAGAAATGGTCGTTAAACGGAAAAGGATCTTTATGGTGACATAAGTGTTGAGATTTGTAAGTAGGCTATTATAAGCTATCTTAAGCGACTTTTTTCCAAAATGACATTTATTCTGTGAACCTTAATAGCTACTTTATATATATTTCTTAATGACTTTCTGGAAGATATGATAGTTTCCACTAAATGAGACTTTAGTATCATCGGGTTTTGGGTCATAAGTACCACATTTTAAGAAAACCTTTTCAACGAAAGAAGAACTGTAGCCATTCTTTAGGAAAATAGCCTGAACAATTTTCTTGTTTTGAAGACAGAGATCAGGGTCAGTCGTTAATTTTTGGGATCTAGTGTATAGGGCTTTAATAGCATTGATTTTATACTTATCTAGAGAATACGCGAGTTGGTGAGTGCAGGGTTCCTACGCTTTTTCTGATTCAAAAATTGAGGAGATTTGAGGAGATTTTAAGAACATTAATCACTTAATTTAAGGAGGTATGACGGCTCAGTTGGTTAAGTGACCACACCGATAACATAATGTACAGAAGGTCCAGGGTTCGATCCTCCACCTAGGGAAGTATAGAAAAGGTGAGTTCTCGACTCTCTGATAGTCACATTCTGCTAAGAAGAACGATTCCAAATCCGAAGTGTGCCGTCTCAAAAGTAGTCCCAAATCTGAGAAGTCATTTTGCAAATTGTGATATGAAATTCCATTGAGCCATGTATATCCAATGTTCATGGAAAAAACTTGTTTCGTTTTGGAACTCCATTAGCGTCATCAATCAAAAAATATTTCTTTCTGTGTAATCTTTACATTTGGAAGTACGCTCAAAAGCAATCATGATCCTCTGTGAATTTGAATTTTCGTAATGACAACAATTCTTTACCTTTGCATCTTTGCTGCCGAATACACAGGGCAGGTGCAGGCTCATCAATATTTGCCGAACTGAATTGTTGAAAGTTGCTGACCTGATTAAGCAATTTGCAACAATGGAAACAAGAACATATCAACAAGGAACAAAATACAAAGCCAAGTTTTGTTTGTTAAATGTACATGTATATTATAAAAAATATCATTAGACAAATGATTACAATTGATGAAGAATATTGATTTCCGCAATCCAAGAGAAAATATGAAGTAAAGTCAGCTGAAAGAAACAAGGCTGGATTGCTTTCACTCTCATGATTTTTCTATTTGTTCACCACAAACTACCTCCGAATACATCATTAAAGTCCATAAAACATGATTTGGATTCGAAGTTGAAAATCGTGGTTGTCCTAGTCACAGCTATTGGCTTTATACATGTAACAATGCTTGCCCCACCTTATCAACATGAAGAATTTGAAGTTATTCTGGAATAAAATTATTACAAATTCAAAATACACGCGTACTATGGTAAGATATAACTACACGGATATGTTTGATTTCATTCATTTCATTATCCAGTAAAAGAGATACAATGAAAACGTTTTCAAGCAGAAGTATTATTGAAATAGGTCTTAATAAATATAATAGGAATATGAAAATCGGATTTTCCGAAGATTTGCGCAAAAAATCGACGCTGAGAGTGAGAGACGGTACAGTTTACTATGTTATTGATTCATCACCCACCACGCACCGTCACGGAATTAATCTAAAGTCCAGAAATTTAAGAAGATTTTCAAAAAATTAAGGACATTTAAGGAGATTTAAGAAGATTTAAGAAGCGTAGAAACCATGTGAGTGTAGACAAAAGTGTTCGTTTCTTTTACCAGCCATTTAGTTTTGAGAAACCATCTTCGATACAAAGTCACATCAAGAAAATTCAAAGAATCTTTATTCGGATATTTCATGGTAAATTTCATTTCATCATAGATTTGAATACTTTGACCTCAGAACCACACAAGCTAGCGTTGCACTACATGAAGTGTATGAGAATCGATTGACCTACGATAGTTCACTTGTTGTTGACTTCACTGTTAGATTTCCATCTTTACCTTCGAACTTCGATCAAAAGTAAACTTAATAGACTCACTGACAATCGTCTAAATGAAGTAACGACCGATCTATTAATGCAATGAATTCATTTGACACTAAATTATGTCATCCAACGGAAGAAATAGATGCAAGAATGATTAAGAACGAAGTTATTACAAAAATAGGAAGCAACTGCATGACTGCTGAAGGCTGAAATCTGAGAAGAATGTTGGACATTTTTCAAAGAAATAAGAACGAAAATTTTCCCGTTTCGCTCATAGTCTATTGAGCATTCTCAAAGGTACACAGACAAAAATTAACGACTGGATTAGATACATGAATTGATTACAAAATTTGAGAATCATAAAGAGTCATATTTAATGACATCCTCATGGAAGAAGCGATACTGGCTGGTACTTCTACGCCATTCAACGCTATGAAGCGTATTTCAACGCCACTCAACGCTATGAAGCGTGCTTCTACGCCACTCAACGCTATGAAGCGTGCTTCTATGCCATTCAACGCTATGAAGCTTATTTCAACGCCACTCAACGCTATGAAGCTTATTTCAACGCCATTCAACGCTATGAAGCGTGCTTCTATGCCATTCAACGCTATGAAGCTTATTTCAACGCCACTCAACGCTATGAAGCTTATTTCAACGCCACTCAACGCTATGAAGCGTGCTTCTATGCCATTCAACGCTATGAAGCGTGCTTCTATGCCATTCAACGCTATGAAGCTTATTTCAACGCCACTCAACGCTATGAAGCTTATTTCAACGCGATTCAACGCTATGAAGCGTGCTTCTACGCCATTCAACGCCACTCAACGCTATGAAGCGTGCTTTAACGCCATTCAACGCTATGAAGCGTGCTTCTACGCCACTCAACGCTGTGAAGCGTGCTTCTACGCCACTCAACGCTGTGAAGCGTGCTTCAACGCCACTCAACGCTGTGAAGCGTGCTTCTACGCCATTCAACGCTATGAAGCGTGCTTCTACGCCATTCAACGCCACTCAACGCTATGAAGCGTGTATCAACGCCACTCAACGCTGTGAAGCGCGCTTCTATGCCATTCAACGCTGTGAAGCGTGCTTCTACGCCATTCAACGCCACTCAACGCTATGAAGCGTGCTTCAACGCCATTCAACGCTGTGAAGCGTGCTTCTACGCCATCAACACCACTCAACACTGTGAAGCGTGTATCAACGCCACTCAACGCTGTGAAGCGTGCTTCTATGCCATTCAACGCTGTGAAGCGTGCTTCTACGCCATTCAACGCTATGAAGCTTATTTCAACGCCATTCAACGCTATGAAGCGTGCTTCAACGCCATTCAACGCCACTCAACACTGTGAGGCGTGCTTCAACGCCACTCAACGCTATGAAGCGTGCTTCTACGCCATTCAACGCCACTCAACGCTATGAAGCGTGCTTCTACGCCATTTAACGCTGTGAAGCGTGCTTCTACGCCATTCAACGCCACTCAACGCTATGAAGCGTACTTCTACGCCATTTAACGCTGTGAAGCGTGCTTCTACGCCATTCAACGCTATGAAACGTGCTTCTACGCCATTCAACGCTATGGAGCGTGCTTCAACGCCATTCAACGCTATGAAGTGTGCTTCTACGCCATTCAACGCTATTAAACGTGCTTCTACGCCACTCAACACTATGAAACGTGCTTCTACGCCACTCAACGCTATGAAGCGTGCTTCTACGCCATTCAACGCTATGGAGCGTGCTTCTACGCCACTCAAAGCTATGAAGCGTGCTTCTACGCCATTCAACGCTATGGAGCGTGCTTCTACGCCACTCAACGCCACTCAACGCTATGAAGCGTGCTTCTACGCCATTCAACGCTGTGAAGCGTGCTTCTACGCCATTCTACGCCATTCAACGCTACGAAACGTGCTTCTACGCCATTCAACGCTATGAAACGTGCTTCTACGCCATTCAACGCTATGGAGCGTGCTTCAACGCCATTCAACGCTATGAAGTGTGCTTCTACGCCATTCAACGCTATTAAACGTGCTTCTACGCCACTCAACACTTATGAAACGTGCTTCTACGCCACTCAACGCTATGAAGCGTGCTTCTACGGCCATTCAACGCTATGGCGCGTGCTTCTACGCCACTCAAAGCTATGAAGCGTGCTTCTACGCCATTCAACGCTATGGAGCGTGCTTCTACGCCACTCAACGCTATGAAGCGTGCTTCTACGCCATTCAACGCTATGGAGCGTGCTTCTACGCCACTCAAAGCTATGAAGCGTGCTTCTACGCCATTCAACGCTATGGAGCGTGCTTCTACGCCACTCAACGCTATCGGGCGTGCTTCTACGCCACTCAACGCTATGAAGCGTGCTTCTACGCCATTCAACGCTATGGAGCGTGCTTCTACGCCATTCAACGCTATGGAGCGTGCTTCTACGCCATTCAACGCTATGAAACGTGCTTCTACGCCATTCAACGCTATGGAGCGTGCTTCTACGCCACTCAAGGCTATGAGGCGTGCTTCTACGCCATTCAACGCTATGAAACGTGCTTCAACGCCAGTCAACGCTATAAAGCGTGCTTCTACGCCATTCAACGCTATGGAGCGTGCTTCTACGCCCATTCAACGGTATGAAACGTGCTTCTACGCCATTCAACGCTATGAAACGTGCTTCAACGCCATTCAACGCTATGGAGCGTGCTTCAACGCCATTCAACGCTATGAAGTGTGCTTCTACGCCATTCAACGCTATGGAGCGTGCTTCTACACCATTCAACGCCACTCAACTCTGTGAGGCGTATTTCAACGCCACCCAACGCTATAAAGCGTGCTTCGACGCCATTCAACGCTATGGAGCGTGCTTCTACGCCATTCAACGGTATGAAACGTGCTTCTACGCCATTCAACGCTATGAAACGTGCTTCAACGCCATTCAACGCTATGGAGCGTGCTTCAACGCCATTCAACGCTATGAAGTGTGCTTCTACGCCATTCAACGCTATGAAGCGTGCTTCTACGCCACTCAACTCTGTGAGGCGTATTTCAACGCCACCCAACGCTATGAAGCGTGCTTCTACGCCATTCAACGCCACTCAACTCTGTGAGGCGTATTTCAACGCCACCCAACGCTATGAAGCGTGCTTCTACGCCATTCAACGCCAGTCAACGCTATGAAGCGTGCTTTAACGCCAGTCAACGCTATGGAGCGTGCTTCTACGCCATTCAACGCTATGGAGCGTGGTTCTACGCCATTCAACGCTATGAAACGTGCTTCTACGCCACTCAACGCTATGAAGCGTGCTTCTACGCCATTCAACGCTATGGAGCGTGCTTCTACGCCATTCAACGCTATGAAACGTGCTTCTACGCCACTCAACGCTATGAAACGTGCTTCTACGCCACTCAACGCTATGAAACGTGCTTCTACGCCATTCAACGCCACTCAACGCTGTGAAGCGTGCTTCTACGCCATTCAACGCTGTGAAGCGTGCTTCTACGCCATCAACACCACTCAACACTGTGAAGCGCGTATCAACGCCACTCAACGCTGTGAAGCGTGCTTCTATGCCATTCAACGCTGTGAAGCGTGCTTCTACGCCATTCATTGCTATGAAGCTTATTTCAACGCCATTCAACGCTATGAAGCGTGCTTCAACGCCACTCAACGCTATGAAGCGTGCTTCTACGCCATTCAACGCCACTCAACGCTATGAAGCGTGCTTCTACGCCATTTAACGCTGTGAAGCGTGCTTCTACGCCATTCAACGCTGTGAAGCGTGCTTCTACGCCATTCAACGCCACTCAACGCTATGAAGCGTACTTCTACGCCATTTAACGCTGTGAAGCGTGCTTCTACGCCATTCAACGCTATGAAGCGTGCTTCTACGCCATTCAACGCTATGAATCGTGCTTCTACGCCATTCAACGCCACTCAACACTGTGAGGCGTGCTTCTACGCCATTCTACGCCATTCAACGCTATGAAACGTGCTTCTACGCCATTCAACGCTATGAAACGTGCTTCTACGCCATTCAACGCTATGGAGCGTGCTTCAACGCCATTCAACGCTATGAAGTGTGCTTCTACGCCATTCAACGCTATTAAACGTGCTTCTACGCCACTCAACACTATGAAACGTGCTTCTACGCCACTCAACGCTATGAAGCGTGCTTCTACGCCATTCAACGCTATGGAGCGTGCTTCTACGCCACTCAAAGCTATGAAGCGTGCTTCTACGCCATTCAACGCTATGGAGCGTGCTTCTACGCCACTCAACGCTATGAAGCGTGCTTCTACGCCATTCAACGCTATGGAGCGTGCTTCTACGCCACTCAACGCTATGGGGCGTGCTTCTACGCCACTGAACGCTATGAAGCGTGCTTCTACGCCATTCAACGCTATGGAGCGTGCTTCTACGCCATTCAACGCTATGGAGCGTGCTTCTACGCCATTCAACGCTATGAAACGTGCTTCTACGCCATTCAACGCTATGGAGCGTGCTTCTACGCCACTCAAGGCTATGAGGCGTGCTTCTACGCCATTCAACGCTATGAAACGTGCTTCAACGCCAGTCAACGCTATAAAGCGTGCTTCTACGCCATTCAACGCTATGGAGCGTGCTTCTACGCCATTCAACGGTATGAAACGTGCTTCTACGCCATTCAACGCTATGAAACGTGCTTCAACGCCATTCAACGCTATGGAGCGTGCTTCAACGCCATTCAACGCTATGAAGTGTGCTTCTACGCCATTCAACGCTATGGAGCGTGCTTCTACACCATTCAACGCCACTCAACTCTGTGAGGCGTGCTTCAACGCCAGTCAACGCTATGAAGCGTGCTTCTACGCCATTCAACGCCACTCAACTCTGTGAGGCGTATTTCAACGCCACCCAACGCTATGAAGCGTGCTTCTACGCCATTCAACGCCACTCAACTCTGTGAGGCGTATTTCCAACGCCACCCAACGCTATGAAGCGTGCTTCTACGCCATTCAACGCCAGTCAACGCTATGAAGCGTGCTTTAACGCAGTCAACGCTATGGAGCGTGCTTCTACGCCATTCAACGCTATGGAGCGTGGTTCTACGCCATTCAACGCTATGAAACGTGCTTCTACGGCCACTCAACGCTATGAAGCGTGCTTCTACGCCATTCAACGCTATGGAGCGTGCTTCTACGCCATTCAACGCTATGAAACGTGCTTCTACGCCACTCAACGCTATGAAACGTGCTTCTACGCCACTCAACGCTATGAAACGTGCTTCTACGCCATTCAACGCCACTCAACTCTGTGAGGCGTGCTTCAACGCCAGTCAACGCTATGAAGCGTGCTTCAACGGCAGTCAACACTATGAAGCGTGCTTCAACGCCAGTCAACGCTATGGAGCGTGCTTCAACGCCAGTCAACGCTATGAAGCGTGCTTCAACGCCAGTCAACGCTATGAAACGTGCTTCAACGCCAGTCAACGCTATGAAGCGTGCTTCAACGCCACTCAACGCTATGAAGCGTGCTTCTACGCCATTCAACGCCACTCAACTCTGTGAGGCGTGCTTCAACGCCAGTCAACGCTATGAAGCGTGCTTCAACGCCAGTCAACACTATGAAGCGTGCTTTAACGCCAGTCAACGCTATGGAGCGTGCTTCAACGCCAGTCAACGCTATGAAGCGTGCTTCTACGCCATTCAACGCTATGGAGCGTACTTCTACGCCACTCAACGCTATGAAACGTGCTTCTACGCCACTCAACGCTATGAAGCGTGCTTCTACGCCACTCAACGCTATGGGGCGTGCTTCTACGCCACTCAACGCTATGAAGCGTGCTTCTACGCCATTCAACGCTATGAAACGTGCTTCTACGCCACTCAACGCTATGAAGCGTGCTTCTACGCCATTCAACGCTATGGAGCGTGCTTCTACGTCACTCAACGCTATGAAGCGTGCTTCTACGCCATTCAACGCTATGGAGCGTGCTTCTACGCCACTCAACGCTATGAAACGTGCTTCTACGCCACTCAACGCTATGAAGCGTGCTTCTACGCCACTCAACGCTATGAAGCGTGCTTCTACGCCACTCAACGCTATGAAGCGTGCTTCTACGCCATTCAACGCTATGGAGCGTGCTTCTACGCCATTCAACGCTATGGAGCGTGCTTCTACGCCATTCAACGCTATGAAACGTGCTTCTACGCCATTCAACGCTATGGAGCGTGCTTCTACGCCACTCAACGCTATGAGGCGTGCTTCTACGCCATTCAACGCTATGAAACGTGCTTCAACGCCAGTCAACGCTATAAAGCGTGCTTCTACGCCATTCAACGCTATGGAGCGTGCTTCTACGCCATTCAACGCTATGAAACGTGCTTCTACGCCATTCAACGCTATGAAACGTGCTTCAACGCCATTCAACGCTATGGAGCGTGCTTCAACGCCAGTCAACGCTATGAAGCGTGCTTCTACGCCATTCAACGCCACTCAACTCTTTGAGGCGTATTTCAACGCCACCCAACGCTATGAAGCGTGCTTCTACGCCATTCAACGCCACTCAACTCTGTGAGGCGTATTTCAACGCCACCCAACGCTATGAAGCGTGCTTCTACGCCATTCAACGCCACTCAACTCTGTGAGGCGTATTTCAACGCCACCCAACGCTATGAAGCGTGCTTCTACGCCATTCAACGCCAGTCAACGCTATTAAGCGTGCTTTAACGCAGTCAACGCTATGGAGCGTGCTTCTACGCCATTCAACGCTATGGAGCGTGGTTCTACGCCATTCAACGCTATGAAACGTGCTTCTACGCCACTCAACGCTATGAAGCGTGCTTCTACGCCATTCAACGCTATGGAGCGTGCTTCTACGCCATTCAACGCTATGAAACGTGCTTCTACGCCACTCAACGCTATGAAACGTGCTTCTACGCCACTCAACGCTATGAAACGTGCTTCTACGCCATTCAACGCCACTCAACTCTGTGAGGCGTGGTTCAACGCCAGTCAACGCTATGAAGCGTGCTTCAACGCCAGTCAACACTATGAAGCGTGCTTCAACGCCAGTCAACGCTATGGAGCGTGCTTCAACGCCAGTCAACGCTATGAAGCGTGCTTCAACGCCAGTCAACGCTATGAAGCGTGCTTCAACGCCAGTCAACGATATGAAACGTGCTTCAACGCCAGTCAACGCTATGAAGCGTGCTTCAACGCCATTCAACGCTATGAAGCGTGATTCTACGCCATTCAACGCCACTCAACTCTGTGAGGCGTGCTTCAACGCCAGTCAACGCTATGAAGCGTGCTTCAACGCCAGTCAACGATATGAAGCGTGCTTTAACGCCAGTCAACGCTATGGAGCGTGCTTCAACGCCAGTCAACGCTATGAAGCGTGCTTCTACGCCATTCAACGCTATGGAGCGTGCTTCTACGCCACTCAACGCTATGAAACGTGCTTCTACGCCACTCAACGCTATGAAGCGTGCTTCTACGCCACTCAACGCTATGAAGCGTGCTTCTACGCCATTCAACGCTATGGAGCGTGCTTCTACGCCACTCAACGCTATGAAACGTGCTTCTACGCCACTCAACGCTATGAAGCGTGCTTCTACGCCACTCAACGCTATGAAGCGTGCTTCTACGCCACTCAACGCTATGGAGCGTGCTTCTACGCCATTCAACGCTATGAAGCGTGTTTCAACGCTATGGAGCGTGCTTCTACGCCATTCAACGCTATGAATCGTGCTTCTACGCCATTCAACGCTATGGAGCGTGCTTCTACGCCACTCAACGCTATGGGGCGTGCTTCTACGCCATTCAACGCTATGAAACGTTGCTTCAACGCCAGTCAACGCTATAAAGCGTGCTTCTACGCCACTCAACGCTATGTAGCGTGCTTCTACGCCATTCAACGCTATGAAACGTGCTTCTACGCCATTCAACGCTATGAAACGTGCTTCAACGCCATTCAACGCTATGGAGCGTGCTTCAACGCCAGTCAACGCTATGAAGCGTGCTTCTACGCCATTCAACGCCACTCAACTCTGTGAGGCGTATTTCAACGCCACCCAACGCTATGAAGCGTGCTTCTACGCCATTCAACGCCACTCAACTCTGTGAGTCGTATTCAACGCCACCCAACGCTATGAAGCTTGCTTCTACGCCATTCAACGCCACTCAACTCTGTGAGGCGTAATTCAACGCCACCCAACGCTATGAAGCGTGCTTCTACGCCATTTCAACGCCAGTAAACGCTATTAAGCGTGCTTTAACGCCAGTCAACGCTATGGGAGCGTTGCTTCTACGCCATTCAACGCTATGGAGCGTGGTTCTACGCCATTCAACGCTATGAAACGTGTTCTACGCCACTCAACGCCGCTATGAAGCGTGCTTCTACGCCAAGCGTGCTTCTACGCCATTCAACGCTATGAAACGTGCTTCTACGCACTCAACGCTATGAAACGTGCTTCTACGCCACTCAACGCTATGAAACGTGCTTCTACAGCCATTCAACGCCACTCAACTCTGTGAGGCGTGGTTCAACGCCAGTCAACGCTATGAAGCGTGCTTCAACGCCAGTCAACACTATGAAGCGTGCTTCAACGCCAGTCAACGCTATGGAGCGTGCTTCAACGCCAGTCAACGCTATGAAGCGTGCTTCAACGCCAGTCAACGCTATGAAGCGTGCTTCAACGCCAGTCAACGATATGAAACGTGCTTCAACGCCAGTCAACGCTATGAAGCGTGCTTCAACGCCATTCAACGCTATGAAGCGTGATTCTACGCCATTCAACGCCACTCAACTCTGTGAGGCGTGCTTCAACGCCAGTCAACGCTATGAAGCGTGCTTCAACGCCAGTCAACACTATGAAGCGTGCTTTAACGCCAGTCAACGCTATGGAGCGTGCTTCAACGCCAGTCAACGCTGTGAAGGGTGTTTCAACGCCACTCAACGCTATGAATCATGTTTCGGCCATTTTAGCTTGCACCGAATTCATCTGCTTGTTTTTGACCAATATAATTCTTATGAGATATTTCACATTCAAAATTGCGTTCATCACTGCACATAGGTCTAGGTCCAATATCTTTGCATAGTATACAATTGCATATATTTTTATTATTTTTTATGCTATTAACAAAAGCTTGCCCAGGCTTGTAGGTATCGCAAACAGTAGATTCATCTACACTGACCAGTATATTCAATATTTTTAAGTAACCATCACCAATGATTAATCGACAGTAAAATCGTTGAATTTATTCATTATTTTTCATAGCTTCGCACCATTGAAATACAAGTCTCGGCTCGTTAGAATTTTATATGACTGTGCCAGAAAAATTTGTTCTCACTTATGTCTTCAAAAAGACGAGGATTTTTTGTTCGATGTTTCGGTAGCTAATAATTATCCAGCACATTTTATTCGTCGCTACAAAGTGAAGTTTTGGACAAAATGTAAAGATGCGTGCTTACGTTTGCCATTCACTCCGGCGCTCTCTGTTCATCTGTCAAGCAGCCATTTCCAGCGGTCAGACCAGTATTAGTGTCTGATACTAAACGCATCCTCATTAGGGTGTGTCAAAAGACCGAAGTTTGGAAAAGTTCAGGTGCTCAGCGTCCGAATGGTGACATTTGGTGTAAAACTAATATATGTGACATTTTGAGGGACAACTTTTAGGGGTCGCGCAAAAAGGTCAAAGTGAGGTCAGTTTGTCGTTTTGTCATTTTTGGGCTAAAAGTAGCCTCTGACGTCATTATGTGACTTGGAATGACCTTTTTGACCACTTGACATGATAGATCGGGGTCACATTTATATCTGTTGGTAATACATTATATACACTGCGCGACAGCAAGTTGGAAACTTGGCATAAATCTACGGACACGTACATTTTTCAACACCTTCTAAATTTTTTTGCTATTAGGAGATAACGACAAATTTATAATCATCTGAAAGAGAATTTTCAGATCTATCATTTGAATGTTGTTGAATTAATTGTTTTTGAAATTGGTGGTTCCTAGAGTCCCATAAACCCGAAAGTCCCAAATTTTCTTTGACTTGTTTTGACAAGCACATAAATCAATTTGAAACTTTCTCCTTGTGATATTCAAAACCGTCACAAAATAGGCTTTCAGAAAATATATAGTTTGAAAGTGTTTTCTTGAAGTTTATAGGCAATATTTTGAAAGTAGTATAGATAGATAATGTGGCGATTTTTTCATTTTCAGAATATTTCTTCGAAGGGCCTTAAATTTACCCAACAAAAGCAGAAAACACTAGTTTTGAGGTAAATAAATGCCACCAGTTAGTTAACGGCGCTATTTCTGTCATTATCGCAACACATTCTGAAAATGAAAAAATCGCCACATTTTCTATCTGCACGTATACTACTTTCAAAATATTGACTACAAACTTCGAGAAAACACTTTCAAACTATATATTTTCTGAAAGCCTATTTTGTGACGGCTTTGAATATCACAAAGAGAATGTTTCAAATTGATTTATGTGCCTCTCAAAACGATTCAAAGAAAATTTGGGACTTTCGGGTTTATGGGCCTCTAGGAACCACCAATTTCAAAAACAATTAATTGAACAACATTCAAATGATAGATCCGAAAATTCTCTTTCAGATGATTATAAATTTGCCGATATTTCCTAATAGCAAAAAAATTAGAAGGTGTTGAAAAATGTACGTGTCCGTAGATTTATGCCAAGTTTCCAACTCGCTGTCGCGCACTGTAGCTCTCAAATGCCTAGTTTCATCGGAAATCGGCATTTTATGATCAAAATTTAAGCAATTTCCAAGGGTCACGTGACCACTGTAGGACACGATGGTCTACCACTAAATGTCATTTTACAGGGAAACTAAGCATTTGAGGGCCGTATAACGTATCAACAACAGATATAAATGTGACCCCGATCTATCATGTCAAGAAGTCAAAAAGGTCATTCCAAGTCACACAATGACGTCAGAGGCTACTTTTAGCTCAAAAGTGACAAAACGATAGACTGACCTCACTTTGACCTTTTTGCGTGACCCCTTAACGTTGTCCAATCGGCTTAAAATTTCATATATATTAGTTTTACACCGAATGTCACCATTAGGACGATGAGCACCTGAACTTTTCCAAACTTCGGTTTTTTTGACACACCTAATCCCCATTCGGTCCTTGAAAGGTCCCACACCCGTTGTCAGCCGGTGACATGTGAATTTTGAATGTGACTGCGGAGTTGCATAGGCCGGACTGACAGACGGCTGAGACAAGGACCATCTCCCGGTTGGTTCTGCAGTCAAACTCGTGATTCTTCGTCATCTTCGGTGTGCAAGCATGTCCATAGGCCGGACTGACAGACGGCTGAGACAAGGACCATCTCCCGGTTGGTTCTGCAGTCAAACTCGTGATTCTTCGTCATCTTCGGTGTGCAAGCATGTCCATAGGCCGGACTGACAGACGGCTGAGACAAGGAGCATCTTCCGCGTTGGTTCTGCAGTCAAACTCGTGATTCTTCGTCATCTTCGGTGTGCAAGCATGTCCACAGGCCGGACTGACAGACGGCTGAGACAAGGAGCATCTTCCGCGTTGGTTCTGCAGTCAAACTCGTGATTCTTCGTCATCTTCGGTGTGCAAGCATGTCCATAGGCCGGACTGACAGACGGCTGAGACAAGGAGCATCTTCCGCGTTGGTTCTGCAGTCAAACTCGTGATTCTTCGTCATCTTCGGTGTGCAAGCATGTCCATAGGCCGGACTGACAGACGGCTGAGACAAGGAGCATCTTCCGCGTTGGTTCTGCAGTCAAACTCGTGATTCTTCGTCATCTTCGGTGTGCAAGCATGTCCATAGGCCGGACTGACAGACGGCTGAGACAAGGAGCATCTTCCGCGTTGGCTCTGCAGTCAAAACTCGTGATTCTTCGTCATCTTCGGTGTGCAAGCATGTCCATAGGCCGGACTGACAGACGGCTGAGACAAGGAGCATCTTCCGCGTTGGTTCTGCAGTCAAACTCGTGATTCTTCGTCATCTTCGGTGTGCAAGCATGTCCATAGGCCGGACTGACAGACGACTGAGACAAGGAGCATCTTCCGCGTTGGTTCTGCAGTCAAACTCGTGATTCTTCGTCATCTTCGGTGTGCAAGCATGTCCATAGGCCGGACTGACAGACGGCTGAGACAAGGAGCATCTTCCGCGTTGGTTCTGCAGTCAAACTCGTGATTCTTCGTCATCTTCGGTGTGCAAGCATGTCCATAGGCCGGACTGACAGACGGCTGAGACAAGGAGCATCTTCCGCGTTGGTTCTGCAGTCAAACTCGTGATTCTTCGTCATCTTCGGTGTGCAAGCATGTCCATAGGCCGGACTGACAGACGGCTGAGACAAGGAGCATCTTCCGCGTTGGTTCTGCAGTCAAACTCGTGATTCTTCGTCATCTTCGGTGTGCAAGCATGTCCATAGGCCGGACTGACAGACGGCTGAGACAAGGAGCATCTTCCGCGTCGGTTCTGCAGTCAAACTCGTGATTCTTCGTCATCTTCGGTGTGCAAGCATGTCCATAGGCCGGACTGACAGACGGCTGAGACAAGGAGCATCTTCCGCGTTGGTTCTGCAGTCAAACTCGTGATTCTTCGTCATCTTCGGTGTGCAAGCATGTCCATAGGCCGGACTGACAGACGGCTGAGACAAGGAGCATCTTCCGCGTTGGTTCTGCAGTCAAACTCGTGATTCTTCGTCATCTTCGGTGTGCAAGCATGTCCACAGGCCGGACTGACAGACGGCTGAGACAAGGAGCATCTTCCGCGTTGGTTCTGCAGTCAAACTCGTGATTCTTCGTCATCTTCGGTGTGCAAGCATGTCCATAGGCCGGACTGACAGACGGCTGAGACAAGGAGCATCTTCCGCGTTGGTTCTGCAGTCAAACTCGTGATTCTTCGTCATCTTCGGTGTGCAAGCATGTCCATAGGCCGGACTGACAGACGGATGAGACAAGGAGCATCTTCCGCGTTGGTTCTGCAGTCAAAACTCGTGATTCTTCGTCATCTTCGGTGTGCAAGCATGTCCATAGGCCGGACTGACAGACGGCTGAGACAAGGAGCATCTTCCGCGTTGGTTCTGCAGTCAAACTCGTGATTCTTCGTCATCTTCGGTGTGCAAGCATGTCCATAGGCCGGACTGACAGACGGCTGAGACAAGGAGCATCTTCCGGTTGGTTCTGCAGTCAAACTCGTGATTCTTCGTCATCTTCGGTGTGCAAGCATGTCCATAGGCCGGACTGACAGACGGCTGAGACAAGGAGCATCTTCCGGTTGGTTCTGCAGTCAAACTCGTGATTCTTCGTCATCTTCGGTGTGCAAGCATGTCCATAGGCCGGACTGACAGACGGCTGAGACAAGGAGCATCTTCCGCGTCGGTTCTGCAGTCAAACTCGTGATTCTTCGTCATCTTCGGTGTGCAAGCATGTCCACAGGCCGGACTGACAGACGGCTGAGACAAGGAGCATCTTCCGCGTTGGTTCTGCAGTCAAACTCGTGATTCTTCGTCATCTTCGGTGTGCAAGCATGTCCACAGGCCGGACTGACAGACGGCTGAGACAAGGAGCATCTTCCGCGTTGGTTCTGCAGTCAAACTCGTGATTCTTCGTCATCTTCGTTGTGCAAGCATGTCCACAGGCCGGACTGACAGACGGCTGAGACAAGGAGCATCTTCCGCGTCGGTTCTGCAGTCAAACTCGTGATTCTTCGTCATCTTCGGTGTGCAAGCATGTCCATAGGCCGGACTGACAGACGGCTGAGACAAGGAGCATCTTCCGCGTTGGTTCTGCAGTCAAACTCGTGGATCTTCGTCATCTTCGGTGTGCAAGCATGTCCACAGGCCGGACTGACAGACGCTGAGACAAGGAGCATCTTCCGGTTGGTTCTGCAGTCAAACTCGTGATTCTTCGTCATCTTCGGTGTGCAAGCATGTCCATAGGCCGGACTGACAGACGGCTGAGACAAGGAGCATCTTCCGCGTTGGTTCTGCAGTCAAACTCGTGGATCTTCGTCATCTTCGGTGTGCAAGCATGTCCACAGGCCGGACTGACAGACGGCTGAGACAAGGAGCATCTTCCGGTTGGTTCTGCAGTCAAACTCGTGATTCTTCGTCATCTTCGGTGTGCAAGCATGTCCATAGGCCGGACTGACAGACGGCTGAGACAAGGAGCATCTTCCGCGTTGGTTCTGCAGTCAAACTCGTGATTCTTCGTCATCTTCGGTGTGCAAGCATGTCCATAGGCCGGACTGACAGACGGCTGAGACAAGGAGCATCTTCCGCGTTGGTTCTGCAGTCAAACTCGTGATTCTTCGTCATCTTCGGTGTGCAAGCATGTCCATAGGCCGGACTGACAGACGGCTGAGACAAGGAGCATCTTCCGCGTTGGTTCTGCAGTCAAACTCGTGATTCTTCGTCATCTTCGGTGTGCAAGCATGTCCATAGGCCGGACTGACAGACGGCTGAGACAAGGAGCATCTTCCGCGTTGGTTCTGCAGTCAAACTCGTGATTCTTCGTCATCTTCGGTGTGCAAGCATGTCCATAGGCCGGACTGACAGACGGCTGAGACAAGGAGCATCTTCCGCGTTGGTTCTGCAGTCAAACTCGTGATTCTTCGTCATCTTCGGTGTGCAAGCATGTCCATAGGCCGGACTGACAGACGGCTGAGACAAGGAGCATCTTCCGCGTTGGTTCTGCAGTCAAACTCGTGATTCTTCGTCATCTTCGGTGTGCAAGCATGTCCATAGGCCGGACTGACAGACGGCTGAGACAAGGAGCATCTTCCGCGTTGGTTCTGCAGTCAAACTGGTGGCTCTTCGTCATCTTCGGTGTGCAAGCATGTCCATAGGCCGGACTGACAGACGGCTGAGACAAGGAGCATCTTCCGCGTTGGTTCTGCAGTCAAACTCGTGATTCTTCGTCATCTTCGGTGTGCAAGCATGTTGTGGATTGTGATGTTTTCAAAGACAACTCTTTTCCCTTTGTCATTACGTATCTTGGAGGCTTTACATGTTTTGAACAAAAGCCCTCCATTGTGTGTACAGTTTGTTGTTGCCTTTGCAGCCATTTCCTTTTCCATGTTTACCAGTCATTTCATCTGCACGTGAATTATCTTCTCTGTCACATCGTTGCGTCATACCCTAAAGTCATTGGTTCATCTAACCTTCTGTGGATATTTGTCATGATGTTCTGGCTAACTTCGTTAATTTCGCCGTTATGCGTTATCCGTTAGGACACGAAAGCGCGCACCTAATTGTTCATGTTATTTGTTCGTAGTATTTTAATAAATTTGATGTCCTTGTTTCTTCTCAAATGTATTGGCAACCACATGTTTCAAAGAGCTAAAAATGAAAAATTTGGACAATGCACGCCATAATTACAACAACACCAAGGCTTTTTAATTTTCATCTAAAAATGAAAGACGATATAATTCTGCACCTGTCACTACTTCGATGCATTTTAAGTCTAGCAAAGTGCCTAAAAAACCAATAGTATACATATAACAATATATCCTCAGCATCCTCAGTTGAAAAATGGAAACAGACCTGAATAGCTGCCAGTTCATCCAATAACAGGAATCATCAGCAGGCTTGGTGCACATCTATAAACATCGAAGCACCTCCCTATTTAAAGTTACAGTCATGCCCGGGTAAATTTGAGATTTGCAATTATCAAGTAAGTGAAATTTCGACGGGCATTTATTAAATATCACATAAACACACTATTGACTGGTGCAGTATTTAGGCGATTTGTCAGTAGTGTGTTTTAAGTGATTTTTAATGAATACCCTTAGAAATTTCACTAACTTGCTAATTGCAAAGTTCCTAGAGCATATGAGTACGTGATTGGAACAAAAACTCACCGTTCCAATGCCTTCAAATGCGGAGATGACGAGTCCCAAAGTGACAGGAGCTGTAGACCAATTCGCCCATGTGTATGAATGACTGACAGTGAAGCCACTGACCAGATAGGCGAAGATGACGACGCATCCGATGAAGATGGAGATATTGGCGAAGATGCTGACCATGCCGAGTTTGCGAACACTTCGCATGAGAGAGAATCCCATGAAGATGGGCAGAGGAGAGCAGACGAGGAAGATGAGATTGGGGGCCGTGCTCACCATCCGATATTGTGTCTCGTTATAGAAGCCGTCATCGAAGTAGTCCACGGTGTAGTTGAGCTGATGGATGACAACGTAAGACTGATTCCTGTCAGGGAATATTTCATACAGAGTCTTTCCAACGAAGATGAAATAATTGACACAGAAGCCGAATTGGGTGATAAAGAGTGCACAATTCACGAAGGAGCGTCCAATCCTGCCGAATGTGTATTCCCCAAGGTCGCCCATATTCGTTTTCTTGTTCATCAACGCTTTCGTTTCTGATACTTCCACAGATTCCGTTCCGTCCTCCTCCGATGGCATGCTTGCGAAGACGTTCTTCAACATCAGTCGTTTGCAAATGACGATGAGATTACAGCAATGCTCTGTCACTAATACTGTGATGACCAGAATGGCGATGCCAACCTGTGAGGAGAGAGAATGTAGACATGAAAGGACGGGAGATGACTGCATTTTCCTGGTGGTAGTGGTCCCTGCTATTGGGAGGGGATCCAGGGGTCGTCAGGTGATGCTCCCAGCGGCGGATGAGCCCACAGGTCCCATGGTGTGTGTGGAAGAGGAGAGGTGTTTTGTATTGTGCGGTTGTGATTTGCAGAGGGGACAAAGCGGTGAAGAGTGGACAAAGCGGCGAAGAGTGGACAAAGCGGTGAAGAGTGGACAAAGCGGCGAAGAGTGGACAAAGCGGTGAAGAGTGGACAAAGCGGCGAAGAGTGGACAGAGGTGTTCATAATGTCATGCATGTATTGAATTCTTTTAAGAAGGGTGATTTGTCTGGTCGGAGTTGTGCCAGTGTCCTGCCTGCGCGTCTGTCGAGTGCTTGTTCTGATTTGTTAACTGTGGGGGATTGTGTCAATGATTTTGTTGTTCTGTCTGTGCGTTAGGCATGTGTTGACGTGGTAAGTGTGTATGAGACTAGCTGCTTTGTTGTCGCGTTGGATGGCTGTGTGAATGGGGGTAAGTGTACTTTCATGTGATGAAAATTGTGGGGTTTTGTTTACACTCTCATTTTACATGTTGATATTCAAGCTGATAATGAAAGTTTCTCGGCTCATTGGGACTCACAGGACCATGGACCCTTGCAATCATCCTGGACATCCATGGTTGCTAGTTTACTTCATTGAAATCAAACAGTTCAACGCCTACATTGACTGGACTTTATACCTCGATGTTTTCATGTAACTCCAGTGTTAACACCAGAAAATTTCTCTACATCACTACTGTTGAAATATACATGCACAATGAAGATATTTTCATGGAAGATTCAATACGACACAGTTACATTTCGACTTGCATCGATGAATTTCATAACGAAACTGCAAATAAGAAAGTCTTCTGAAACGAAACCGGATTTCACAAAGAGAATATTGTGTTGATAATAATTATTGGAGTTGATTTGTGCTAATAGCCTTGCGGGTATAAAATAAAAATACTCTGTTGAGTAAATTTTCGATTTAATCTTCGTCAGACTCTCACATTTGATGAAGGCATGAATAACAAGAGCTTTTATAAGAAAGATGAAAAGAAAGATTGTCACTTCACAATTAGGAAGATTCTCTGATGCCATCAATCCGGCAGGGTGTCAAGTTACATCACCGTTGGATATTTTCCCCCGCCTCCTGTGATGAGCGGTCAGAAAACGCGGTGAGGGGCGATGATTGTTCCTGTCTATTGCCACAGGTGGGTCGGTCTGTTGACAAAAATCTTAGCGTGCGGTTTCCCATGCAGCCATTCATCAGGTTGCTTTCTTTGGCGATATGAAATGCCTCTTTAATCGAAAGATTAAATCGAAAATTTACTCAACAGAGTATTTTTATTTTATACCCGCAAGGCTATTAGCACAAATCAACTCCATTATTCAAACTCGGGTATGGCCAACGTATTTAGAAATTTATTGATAATAATTCATTGATTTCATGTTCTTGCAATGCATCAATTTGATTGCTTCTACTACGCATTTATAATATGAAAACAACCCCACGAACAGAATGAAATATTTTGTTTATCTGCTTCGGTTTGCTAGAAGTGTGATTAATACGAAATCGCCGGCACATTGAGGAACCTATTAAGTTGGCAAAAGGGAATTCCTAAAACCTTACAGAGATAGGAAAAAAGTCGTGCGTCGCTTGCGGATTAATGTGAGTTCCAAGAAAGTGCTTCGATTGCCAAAATTCCTTCAGATTCAAAGATACCAGATCATTGCGCACAAGTTTTCTCCATAATGTTGGCCCTTCCGATCATTATTAAAGAAAGTAGCAGGCGCACGAAAATTAGTTCACTTGATGTTTTCACATCCTCTCCTCGGCATTGCTCATTGTATAGTGCATACACTGAATCGAATGTTAACCAAGAGAGCGAGCTGTGTTTTGGTGTGTGCGAAGTGATATCACAGCACGCACGCAGCTCTCACTGGCTCTGGTATTCCCTGCTGAAAGCTTATTGTTTGCCATTTCCAATAGCAAGCGATACACGAATTATCCATTCGAGAAGGAGCAAGTTGTCTAATTCTGTGATGTGCCATTTCGATATTAAGGTTACATACAATTCTTCCTTTCTAGGTTACCGAAGCGCGCGCAGACTAGTCTAATTCTCTGATGAACACAGTCTAAGACCTGCCCCTGAACAGCATATCACCGGCTGGGTTAAGGTCGTTTTCTATAGACGTTGATTTTTCTTTATTGGGCTGCAACATGAGGCCTATTAATCACATTTTATGAACTTTTCATTTTGGCTGTGTTTTGGTAATACGGAGTAAATTTTATTCACGGCGAAATATTTATCCTGAGACAAAATTATTCAACTAAACCCCGGTAAAATATGAAGTGTACCAGTATTTTGTTTATTGATGAATAGCTGCTCTCCAATGATAGATTTCTCAACAATGATGAAATCCTGTTCACGTCTGTCAGATCTTTCGTCGTAATTAGACCGTGCATGCAGCCAATATCATCAGCTGCCATCTGCGAAGGCATTGAGAAGACTTCCTACATGATTAGTATGAAATAGAACTTCTACATCTAATCATAATAATAAACTATTGTCAGTCAACGTTGCATTTCGCATCATTATTTGTTTATTCTTTAAAAACACAGCCCAATATTTCGACTGTCACATTCAGCTTCATGTGAGCGATTATCAGCTGTACGGCAAAGCCACGATAAATAAATTAACAACAATGAATTAAATAAACGATAGATCAAATTGCCATGCAAAAGATGTGCGGCTGGTAGGATTCGAACCTACGACCAAGGTTAACTAGACCTGCGCTCTAACCAACTGAGCTACGAGCCACTTACACAACTCTGTCAATTGGCAGGATCAAACCCTCACCACCACACATCAGTTGTCAAGGCAATAATAATCAATGAATAAATAACACGTCACAATTGTGACCGCCGACATTAAGGCAAGTAGCGGGGATCGATTGTCCACCAAAGCATCTTAAACCATGTCGCAACGCAGAGCGCAGTTGTGCCAACGCAGAGCAGCCTGTTGTGCAGTCCTTCAGTTCGTTCAGCCATTCCCAGCCGTACTGACAAGCCGTTGTAGGGCGAAACGTAGCGTCTACGGCTGCCAAGTAATTGTTGTGTTTAATTTGTTCAAGTCTGAGGACATCTTTCTATTCTATGCCCTGGCGAACTGACACAGCAATCTTTATGATTGTAATTCTATGGTACGAGGGGCGTTCCAAAAGTTCTGCACAAAACAATTTTATTCGATATTCAAAACTTATAGTAGGCCAACAAATCGTCATTTATGAAGCAAGTAGCTTCCTTGAAAATATAGAAGTATCAGAAGACAATATACAGATATCTACTTTTCTACATGGTCAACTTGCAAATCAATGCATTTTTCCAGCGTTTTTCCAACTTTTTCATTCCCTCTTCATACCAGAGCTTTGGGAAGTTGTCCAATGATTTCTTGACAGCAGCCCGAACTTCTTTGACGCTTTCAAACTTTATACCCCTTAAAGGATCTTTCATTGGTCACTTGTCGCAAGGTCAGGAGAATATGCAGGATGCGGCAAAAGTTCCCATTACCGCTTCTGGACTTTTTCCATTGAGATTTCGGCGGTATGCACTCTGGCATTGTCTATGGCATTTTCAGCTTTCCTGGGCGAATTTGTGGGAGTTTATTGTGCACAACTTGGAGTAGATCACTATAATATTCAGCATTGATTGTTTGGCGATGTGGACAGTAGTCAACGTGGATGACGCCATCGCAATCCCAAAGCACGGTGACCTGAAACTTCGTTATGGGTGAAGCAGATCGAGCATGAACGGGACGAGGTTCTCCAGGCATAAGGCACTGCATCGATTGGCGTTCTGTTTCAGACATGAAGTGTTGGAGAGGAGTTTCATCCGCTGTGATGATCCGTCGCCAAAAGCGATCTCCCTGCTGCTCCCATCAGAGATCCAGTTGACATTTGAATTCATTTTTCGTGAATTCTGTCATGATCAAAATGTTAACTGAATCATAAGGCGGACAGCTATCTTATAAATCAGCGTGGAAGTACAACGAGTGAATTCTCATCACTAGACATTTTGTGCTGTCGGGATGAAGAGTCTAATTGATCTACAACAGATTAATCGATCTGATATTGACACAGATATCTGTGCAGCAGGGTGACCACTTCAGGAGGACCGAAAATCGGACCATAAGTCTGTCCCACAATGATGATTTGACTATAGTAGTACTTATCCAAATGAAATGTATACCAAGAAAAACTGACTTCTGACTTCTGAGTGAAAGTATAGGAAGTTCATTCACTTGGGTTCAAAAATCAATCAGTGATACCAAAGACAATCGTTGAGCGACATCCCAGCGAAAATCTCGCAATTTACGGATATGCAGGGATTACAACAAACGAAGTTTTCATATCAATAAAAGAAAAAATGGCACTATAGGGCATCGCGCAATACGAAGCGATAATTGGCGTCATCTGACAGGAGAAACTTTCTGTTTTAGCGCTTATTTTATGCAATACCTACTTTCCGCTCATTTGATGAGCACACTGAATTTTTGTCTAAGTCTGAAATTGTTGGATAAAAACGAAAACTGAAATGAATTTATAAAATGGTATATTCATTATACACATTCGACATCACATTAAAATATTTCTGTTAATTACAGAATAAATTAATTCAATAAGCTGCTCAATTTATATTTTAGGGTAAATAGTAAGAAAAACCCCATGAATTACATAATTGGCAATTTCGGACCATTTCGGACCTTCCCCCGAAATTCTGACCAAAGCGGACCAATTCGGACCAAGTGGTCACCCTGCTGTGCAGAACTTTTGGAACGCCCCTCGTAGATTAGGTAATGAAGGGTCATAGCACTCTAAGTTCATTTTATTCTAAGGAAAAATGATATCATCAAAACTTTTTGTTCCATTATATTTTCTTATCATAGATTCTTCGCATTTTGTATTGAAGCAAATTTAGTCTCATTCGTTTGTTCTACCCATGTCCTTCCGCACTGGCTGATTCACACAGCGAAAAGCAACAGGCTATTGTCTGTCATTCTGTCTATCACACAAATTGTCAAACAACTCATTAATAACACTGTCTTGATGTTTTTGAAGTCTTGACTGTAATCTAAATATTTTTTGCCTTTTTTCGCACTTTAGATACTGTTGGCCTAACCAACTGCATATTGCAGGCATAATTGTAATTCGAGTGTATAAAACTTGAATGAAAACTTGCGATGTCTAATGGTAAGGTCATAGGCCCTACCGAACTTTTGATATACAAGAAGCTTTGTGTGACTAAACTGCTTTCTTCGGACTTCCATTAAATGTAATGTATCGAAGCTGCATGCTATCGAATTTCAATGTCGATCATAGTTTTTAACTGCAAAAATGACTTTCAATTTGAAGAACGCAAATTCTGTTATATCATTGCTGGTTACAGCATACATTCAGGGGTCACCGAAAATTAATTGCGCAATATTTGATTCAACTGACTGCAACCAATCAATTAATTGAATAAAACTGTGATTATTCTTGTTGATTACAAGCAATGAATTCTTGCGATTTGCAATTTGTTCCTCCGTGTAGCAGGCGCGAAACTTCAGATATCTCACAATGGACAAGGCTTGGCCTTGTTCACAGAATGATAAGAAATTATTGATGGAAAATAGTCTCTTAAATAATTAATTTCAAATTCACAGGAACTGACCTAAAAGTGCCTTAATGTGATAACTTGTTCCTTCTGTAATTTTCTGTCTACATGACAATAGCCTCCAATCTCGTTCGAGACATTTGGCTGCGATGAAACAGAATATGAAGCGACACTCATCATCATTTGTTCAATACTGTACTTCTTTGTATAACCGCATGGATATTTGATTTCGAGCCTTTTATAGTTATGTGTTATTTTTGTTATTTTTTCATTTCTTTACACTGACTTGAAATTCCTTGGAATGTTATGACTATGTTTCCTGCAAAGTGTGATTTTCAGCTAATCAAATAAACATGTTCTATTCTCATCAGTTCTCTACAAGATCTCACCCGTCACCCGCCTCACTCATCCGTGTGTGGATTTCAGCAGATGCGAAGGCGTTTTGTGACCGCTGACGTGACGGTCCTTCTATTATTTTATCGGTACCATTTTTAGGCACGTCCTCTTATTTTCGTTGTAGTTATAATCAGTTATAGAACGAACCGGAGGCTGGGCGACCGAATAAATACCTATTTCCGACGAGGTCAACTTTCTATGACGAGTGAGCGCCAGCGAAAGAGTCATAGAAAGTTGACGAGTGTTATAAATAGCTTTACAAAAACCGCATATGTAGTTTTATTTTCTGAAAATGCTAGAAATACATAGAGTTCTATGTATACATGAAATAGAATGATATAATAATTAAGTAATATTTGAATTTTGAATGCAATGTCTGTATCTGAACAATTTGCATTCTCATTGAGCACTGAACTAAAGATGGCAACAGCAGAGGAAATTATGCAAACTGTTAATCCAATAAAGTCGTCAAAATCATATGATAATCAATGGGACGATTTTATCAATTTCTGCGAAATAAGTGAAGAACCGAACGAAGAAGATTTTATCAGATTTGTTGTTAATGTTCCAAAACAAGCAGTTATACTTCCTACGTTTTTCCATGAATCATAAAGTAATCCTCCATGGGCAATAAAGTGGTCTCCATGCACAAAAAAGTTAACCAGATAGCATAAAGTAAAACTTTATATCTATGTTTGTTTTCAATTATCTATGTAATACTTTCTGATCAGAAAATAAAGTTAACTTTCTCATCCCGTGAGAATGAAAAGTTGATTTTTTCATCCGGCAGTTTGCATGAGAGGTATCTTTTCATTCCCACACAAAATGAAAAAAATATATCATTGAAAGGATTTACTTGTTTTATAATTATGAATGTCGATTGATTTATTAAATTTTAATTAATATCTGTAATTAATTAATCAGCAAGATATTAAAAAATTATTTTTTCCCTAAAATTGATTCAAAATAAATTGTATGATTAATTGAAAGTTGATAAGTAGTAAAATTAGTTGCAATAACTGATCTTCGCAATTCACAATTTTTAATGAATGAATTGAGTTTGATGATTTCTGCACACGTCAATTCTACAGTACTTACCGCCATTCCACTTTGTCGAAAGGCGAATGAGATGCTGAGGTAGTTGGAGCCGATAAAGGCCTTGAACATGTTGGCAAAATCGGAGACAAGATTGCGACAAGACACCATGGTTGCTCCTGTAAAGATGAAATTGAAATGATGACACTCTCTGTACACGAATTGATAACTGATTTTCAAATGAAGAAATGTATGAGAGATCTACTTGTGAATAAGTAGAGAGATAAGGTGAGCGGGTCAGATAAGTTGAACAAAACGCACGCATGAGAGTGCGGCGAATTCAAATGCTTTATTCAGCTGGCGGTGATTAAATAAGATGATTAGAGTCCCTTTGTTACCACTTGCGTCATAGCAGACGAAGTCCGTTGATTACGATGTATGCGCGTGTAGGAAACTTTCCAGACCGCAAAGACGACCTTATTGTTGATAGAATATTCAAGGTCCTTTCTTTTGTTAGAAACCTCTCATTTGTCAATCTAACAATACACATCGTGAATATTCAATAATGATTGCGAAAGAAGAAATTCATATACAGTAGAACCCACTTATAACGTACTTCAAGGGACCTAAAAAATTGGTACGTTATATCCGAGGTGTGCAAGAACAAGTTGTATAAGAAGTATTGAAGCCTACTTCTGCACCAAATTAAGTTGTCAATTGCAAGAGTAAGGTCCTATCCATCATGACCAGCTAATTCTCACTATGCATCACCATAAATACATGTACATGTAATGCACATTTATTTGTATGCCCTAGCCCTACATGTATGATCATGTCTACTCGAGAAAACAGCATAGTGTCTTAACAATTCTCTATTCTGTAAGAAAAAATATGCAATATTCTGAACATGAATCTGAATGACTAAAAAAACAATGTAAACAGCGCAGTGACGCGTTAAGAAGACACCATCATAGACAATGTCTTAATTCCAGTTCACTTCTATCGATTGCTCATTGAATGGATTCGACACTCAAAAGTTGTCCTCCTTCGAGCCAATGACAAGAGCTGTTGCTGCCATCATCAAACGCAGCAAGTTATTGTAGAATCGTGTCAGCTTCGTTTCGATGATTCAGAATACTTAAGTACTTTCATCCCTAAGTACGTTGTAAAAAATCAAAATTTGCTCTGTGGATCCTTGAAAAGAGTTCGCTATATCCGAGTACGTTATAACTGATTCCGTTATAAGTGGGTTCTACTGTAGATCCATACCAGGGTTATGAAAAATACGAAGTACTGCCATTGCAAGTCTTTTCAAATTATGATTCTATTAACTGGAAGAATATTTGACACAGTCATAATGATTGTAACATTATTCTCAATTTTGCCTCAGCTGCTCTCTACACCGAAGCATTCTTGCAAGTGAACAATCGCTCCATTGCACTAAAAATCACCCTATCAAAAAATTGATCTTACTTCCAGACAATTTGTCAATGGCTAGATGTCTTATGAGCTTGGACTCGAAGCTTCTGGCGATTTTATCAGTTTTCGGCTTTGAACTTCGGAAGTGAATTTTATTATTTTTCCTGCCCTCTGTCTTATCGTATTACGACTTTAAATAGTACTGAGAATCGCAACACGTTTTCGTTAGTAAAAGGAAATAAGGAACATGAAACAACTTAAGAAACTCTAATACAATGTGAAGATACAATAGATGAATCATGAACACAATATTTTTTTACCAATCTGACTGTATCTAATATATCACTTCCAAGTGCTACATTCATAAATGATTTGTATGCACTGGTTGGCCGAGTTGGACTTTCATGAATGCAGCACTTTTTGCATTATCATCACACAATTACCGCCTGTTGTATTTTCATAGAGAAAATATTGTCTACCCACAGGTGCACTTCGAATCATATCGTTCATCAGCGGCTTGCATGAGATACCTCAGAACATCACCAGTGAAATAAAGCTTGCAAATGACATGCTTTATTACATTTTTTAATATCCTTCACATATGGTGATCATTGTCCTCCATTATTATTTACCTCCATTATCCACTTTCCACTTATCCACTCTTACCATTATCCATTTTGTGTAGTGTCAGATATAGTTCACTTGTAATCGGTGTAGTAGCATCGTTGTATTTCCATATTTTACCTCCACTTTTCCAATTTCTATTCATCGGTTTCCTGTTGTTTTATAATATCCATTTTTAATTTCCTTAACCTATGGTGACCATTGTCTTATTCTATTTCCACTATCAGCATCTGTAGTCGGTACAGTATATTAGAAGTCTGTTTTGAACGTGTATACGGCAGTGTTTGGAATCTATGGTATTAGTATATTAACAGCAAGAATGAGTAGTATTACAAGTCTTAAGCTTTCCATTTTTACCAGATATTGGGCCAAAGCTGATCAATTTTAATTCGTTGCCACGAGAAAGCTACATTGAGTTCTTTTAAGAACTGATTAATCCAATGGTTACAGTAGCATTGCCTTTGTACACTTGCGGATTGGAGAACGCCATCAGTCCTCATTGGGACAACTTCAATTAATAATTTGAATTAGTAAGCATTATATTCTATTGTAAATGGCTGCTGGGATAATTTTCATTATCGTATGAGAATGTAGTCGGCATAACAGACGATAACATATAGATGGAACTATAGTTTTGAAACATGTTAAGTGCTTTAAAATGTCCTCGAAGTCATCAAGTTCTTCGATTTCAGCCTTTGAATTCATTAGTGGTTTCTGTTTCTTGATATAGATGACTTGTCGCAGTCATGAGTTCGTCAATCAATTTCGTTCTCTGTATATTTTGATTGCTTGGCAAGGTGGTCGGTTTGCTTGTTGAGGAGATTGACCAGTTCATTCAAAAGGTGCAGCAAAGCAGGGTTGAAGTCATGCCGACTTTCGGGAGATGAAAGCAAAACAGAAATTTAAGCCTCTCGTTCAAGGACTTTATATTACATAAATTTTCTCCATGTGACCGGTTCATATAAAAGGAAGATAACAGACCGCACAAAAAGTTGATATCAAAAGTCAAGAATATACCAAGAAATCAGAAAAGTAGGGTTTTGGTATTCAGGGTTCAGAATTTTCATGAACATAGCTTTTCCAAGACGAAGGCTGATGCTATCCTCGTCCCAGACTACAAGAGAAATGCGAAAAGTGAAGACAGCTTGGTGAGTGTAAAGTTGCGCACATACACTGGACTCTTACTGAGTACTAATTTCTGTAAACGTACATGTGATTTTATAAAAGCTTCGAACGAGAGGCTCCCTTCCATCTCTGGAACGTGGGCATGACTTCACGCCTGGTTTTCTACACCTTTTTGAATGAGCTGAGCAATCCCTTCAACAACCAAACCGACCACCTTATCAAGCAATCAAAATATAGAGAGGACGTGAATCTCAGTGAGTTACGTCTTGAGCAATATTGAAGTGATCAAAGATGGATTTTGTGAAAGTCGACAAAAGACGGCAATGTTTGGAAGTTAAAATATTCTAACATATGGAAAAAGTGTAAATCAAGTCATATGACTGTGAGACCGTAGCTTTCACTACTCATATCAGAGAACTAGTTTATTTAGTTTTAGCAAGAAAACATAGCTATCTTCCGCATAATATCCTCATAAATATTGTTTTAATTTGGATAGCATTGTAAAAACATGCAGGTCACTGCTTCTGTGCATTTACCTTCATGTTACGTGTACGCACAAAATGAAATAAATTCCGGCAAAACCACCGGCACTTCGCTTGTTCCCTTGATGTGTCGCTGACATGAAACGGTTTTATCCCACTTGGCTTTGTACATGGCAAGAAAGGAAAAACAGTGAAGACATGCTTGTTTTTACAATGCCATCCAATCTGAGTTACCACATGTTCCAACATTGTTCTGATACTTTCCTTCACATTTGCAAAACATTCGTATAGCATCCGAGCTCGTGAACTTTGTGAATTGTTTGTGACCTCTTTCAAGAATGCATAAGGCCTCAGCCGCACTGACAGTAAATCAAACACGAGCGTCCCGACCAAACGTATCTCCGCAAGCTTTCAATCGCTCTGGTTTGCTTTGCTCGCAGTGTGGCAGTCTATAACTGGTAGAATGATGACTTTATATTTGCTGCAAAACACTGCTCGGAAACGCTTGGAAAAGCTGGCAGCGTGGCTGAGGCATAATGCTCATCAGAAGAATGTGTCATTTCTACACAGGTAGGACGTCTCTCCCAATGTCTATGTTAATCAAATGTTACTTTAATAGTCAAAGGAAAGGAATTGTCACGGAAAAGAAGCCCTCTATCATACATGCCAATACACAATGACCTTCAAATCACGTCAGCTGCTTTTGACAGTCAAATTGATACTATTGAAAATCTCGACAGTTACCGATTGACAAGCATCCGACCGACAGCTGAATTCCAGCCTCCGCTGTCAGATGGAGAGACTATAAATATCTATAAAATGTTTCACACAACTTCACACATTTCGACAATACTTTGCTTATTTCCAGTGGAATTCATTCGCCTTTCAAACCGGGCTTTGTGATACCTTGAAATTCGTTTTCACCTTAGTTCACTGATGTGCGTACAAACACATTTGTTGAGTGACACCACACCCATATATCGAGTTGTCATTGATAATAACATCAAAATTGACCCTTACTAATTATAAGGTGATTAAGATACACGACTTATCATGTGCAGGTACATTTAGAAGCGCGAATTGACGATGGAGCTCTTCAACAAGTGCGGATTGAAGCTGTATTATCAATAAATCAACTACCTGATACACCGTTTCATTATCTCGGTGGAGTCAAGGGGCGACCTCAGACTCAGCAAATAGCATTAACAGCGTACAACAGAGGTCTCTAGTTATCTCTAGATCGTGTCTATGAATCAAATTAGCGTGCTGTTTTATCAGAACACCGGATCACAGTCGCTTCAAATTATCTTACAAATAGTAATAGATAGATAAAGATTTTCGTGCCATGAGGCCTATTCGACAAACATCTTTCTTCCATGGCTGAATTATTATTCACCTCTCTCGTTCTTAAGTGCTGAGTGCTTAGCAAGAACGCTTCTATCTTTAGCCTGAAGCTTGACTAGGGTTTTAAAAGGTTAATAGAAAAATAATCTAACGTTCTGCCTTTGTTCCAACCAACTCTATTCCAATCCTGTTGATCGTGTCTTTTAATTGTTCAGTTTGTCAAGTGAAACGACAACTTCAGAAGCTGTTTTAATGTGAAAAATAATGCATCTGTAACGTCGACAATAATAGCAAGGATTGCAGGTTCACTGTACCCTGTGAATAAATATTTCGAAATTATGTTCTTGCAGTGAACTTCAGTCAACTATGAACAAGCTCATGTTATGATCATCAGTGAAAGCTATACGGTTAGAACAATGTGTTCATTTGACAAAGCAGCTATTCAGTTGATACGGAAAGCCTTAATTCTTATAGAAAAAAGCAAGATGCGATAACTGTGTCATACGGTAAAAGTCATCATGAAATGAGTGAGTAATCACTGTCACTGACTCAGATGCAATATGCCTGAACACCGACATTATAGAATGAAGAACTCATAGAATGTACTCGTACATTACAGAGCTTCAATAAAATGTTTCATTCGGCAGCTTTTGTTTGTGTTTAAGTATAAATTCATGTTACAATTTTGATTCAAGTCTAGATAGAATCCTTTCAATGCACTTTCAATTCTTGTATGAAATCTTGTAATAATTGGGAACAAATTCTATCAAATATAGAAGGGATTCTGAATACGTTCCACAATTATGCAATAATCTCGCATACTTTATTCTCAGGTAAAAAGAAATACACACAAAATGTACAAATTTCCAAAAATACATTATCTATAATGTCTTTGTGAGCTCATAGCATTCATCATGGCAAAAAATCACGATACAGCACAGTGGGCATGATGTACCACCCAGGGGCGTAGCGTCCATTGGGGCATTCGAGGCAGTAACCCGTATGTATTTTGTAAATATATTCCCCAACATAAATTTCTTGATTAAATATGGCTTAATTCCTCATATGGGCGCATTACTCATGCTCGTACATTTGTAAAACCATGTCCGCCAGAATCATATCAACACTGCTTTACCAGATATTGCATGTTGAAGTATTATATATACCGGCAGACCCTTATTATTTTTTATATATACAAAATCATATATATAAGATTATATGTCATCGCATCACCTGCAGGTGCCTTCGTCATTGGCAGGGGAATTAGGCAGACATTGTTTTACTAGCAAAGTAGACAATAATCTCGAATGCCTACGTACTAGGATAAAATGCCGAAGTGGAGAAATTTCATATCTAATCTTCTATTGAAGGTAGCAATTTCTGCATGTAAGAGCATTTTTCTCTCCCGTTATATGATCAATGACATTTAGGTTTATGGCCTAGTAATCCCACTCAAGAGTCCCAAGTGGAAACTGCAAAATTGTTCATGATATACAAAAAATCCAGGGGGGGCGAAAACATAGTCTCACCCCGGACAATTTTTTCAGGGGGGGGGCGACCGCCCCTCCTGCCCCCCTGGGATCGACGGCTATGCATAACTGTCGGTGGTTTTATCTCTCTTCCTCTCTCAGGGGCAGTCGCCGGAGTTTCGCCGAGATTGCACCGATTGGCCAAAATCTAACTGGAGCCGAACATGATAAGCAATGGCTTGTTAATGTCATCGACAACTCAGCCAATCTATCAATGTGCCGTTCACACGCGCCAGAAGAGCTCGGCGACGCCTTTCAGTTCGTCGCGGCCATTGCATGCAACTCACGGAGAATCAATCCATCTCTGTGATCCAACCCGAGCGAAGACAGGGAGTTCTTTGCGAGTGACACTTGTACACACACTGGCTGGCCCATAGAAATAAACTGTTTATCTGAAGTTCGCTAGAATGGAAATTGACTCAAGGTCGCGGCACATCCGGGGGAACTAAGTTGGGGCATGAATAACCAATTAAAAGCTTCGATTTACTCATGTGACTGATTCTAACCCAATGATACATACGTTGGCAGGTGCATCTAAGTGAAAATGCGTGCGATTTATGTGCCGCTATTGTGCATTGCATGAAGCTTAATTTCCATTCTAGAGGTTTTATTGTTGTCAATTTCTATGGGCTGGCCAATCACGGCGAGTCTGACAAACGCGTAGCTAATTATTTTCACATGTATACCTTCACTTCTTCACTATTTCATATCATTTGAAAACATAAAGTGACTTCTAAATTAGAACCCACCGGCTACTTTGCATGCATGCTGCCTGCATGCTATACGGTATACCGATGTCATGACTGACATCATGCCCCGGAAACGGTTTGAAGCACGATACGCCACTGATACCTCCCCAGGTGATGATTTTATACTGAGAGAAATTCTTTGAAGTGTTCACATCCAGCCCGTCCGTATATCTTTGATTTTGGTTTCGTGTGATGATCGACTTTTCATTCATCTATTTACAAACATCATCAGACATGAAATCAGAGCAAAACATTCATTTAAAAAAATCCTCAATACAGCAGTGATGAAGCAAATCTCAGATTAAAGGAATTAACCATCAACAGAGAACAAAACCCAAAAATAAACAATCGGGCTGAATGTGAACAAGTCAAAGACTTTCGATTTTTATAACATTGAATTGTTCGATACGATACGATTGCTTTTTCTTGCTATGATGAATGTTACACAAAGACATCTTACGTCATTTTTTTTAAAGTTGTACATTTTAGATGTTTCTTTTTTCTTGAGAATGGCTACGGAATATAACCTAAAGCAGTGGTGGGCCAACGCCACCGCTTCTCATATCTAAAGTGGCTCGTGGACATGATTTGAATCGATGATGCGAAAATGACTCACTCCGACTTCGACCTTTGAGACCTAAAGGTGAGGGATGCTCCTTGGAATTAGCAAAACCATTAATTAACAACTAAATGAGCTGTACATGCAACATGATCAATAATTGTAGCAAAATCGGTTTTATCTTGTGCGGCTTTCAGGCGGATAGTTGCACTGCACTTGCAGACCGTTGTCTTTTGATGAAGTAAGGTAATGTCGGTCAAATCACCAAAAAAAGTCAAGTTGCTGTTTAACTACACAAAAGAAAACCTTCCATGATTTTTTATGGGCATATTCGCTCTTCAATTTTCACATGAATGGTAGAAGGTAAATTATGATTCCTTAATATTAAACAAATTGGTTGCGAGCAAATACTGCTGTATAATTACATGTAAAATTGTGTTATGTAATACGACCACTATATATATATGCACGTACGCTACAGCAGCCCATGTGTGCACTTAAAAGTACGGAATAAATGAATATTAAGCCTATACTACTGCCTTTTAAAATTGGTGGCCCGCGAGCCTTTTCGTGGGCCACTCCTTGTGGCTCGCTATCCCAACTTGGTTGCCGACCACTGGCCTAAAGTAATTGTTGCTATCTAGTAAGAACAAGACCATCAAATACTTGTTTTTACCAACCATAATGAATTGCTCTAATTCGTGTTATTCACGTAATATCTTTCACACCATTTCGCAATACATTTCGGCTATAAATACAGTCCGTTTCATAAAAAGTGGATCATCCTAAAATTTGACTAAATAAAACATAAATATGATACAGAAAGCATTTTTCATGTTATTTCATGTCCCTAATATATTTAAATGTCCTTATATAATCTGATAAGCTATGATACAGTAACAGTTCTTAAGAAGCTAATATTTTGTGGCCCTACCCTTATTGTCAATGACATTACCAATTCGTCTAGGCATTGATTCGATATCGTTGATTTTTGACCGATCTAACTTTCTCCACTCTCTTTTCAGCAGTGACGTAAGTTGTGATACGCCATCTGTAGGTAGCAGTGAACGACGAACGTTACGTTTTAGAATACTCCATACATTTTCTATGGGATTCAGATCAGGAGAACGAGCTGGCCAAGATAATGTCCTAAGCCCTAATTGAGACTTGCATAAGTTGACTCTACTACTCCTGTGACACGTAGCATTATCATCCATAAATAACCAAGTCGATGGATCACCAAGTTGATCTGTCATTTGGCCAATGTTCATTCGTAAAACATTCACATAGCGTTCAGAATTCATGGTTCCTTGCTGTGTGTGAAGTCTTCTACGAATAGTGGACTTAGAAATAGACGAGTATAGTGCAGCCATCTCAGTTAACGAGAGACTTGGATCAACTTTAACAAATCTCAAAATTAGGCGGTCTCTACGTTTGGATGTTTTGCGTGGACGGCCAGAGCCCTCTTTACGACAGAGTAGAAAATCATCATTATGCCATCGATGCACATTTGTGTAAGGGACATTTAGTCGCTTGCTTGTAGCTCGCAAAGAAAACTCTGACACTTTGCCTTTTGTGAATGCGATCTCGTTATTGTTCATTTGTGCTTTGTATTGTTTTCAACCGGTAAGAGATAGATTTCTAGCTGAAAGCAATCAGGAGTGCTGCCAACACCACCGCAACGAAGTCAGGAAGCTATGGAACATGAAGTCCAGTTAATCACATGTAGCAGTTACATTATTGTTGATGAATAATGGTGCTATACTGGCTCTGATTGACCGATTTTCTTTATTTTTGTTATGCTTGATAGCTTTTGGCTTGTAGAACAACATATTACATAACAAAGGAAACAAATGTAATTTTATAAGAGTGAGGTATGATTTTGTGTAACATTGCTAAATGAAGATCAAATTATCTACTACTTTTTCATCTATAACAGGAAAACAACTCAATATTCACGCTTGAAATTTCCAACAATGATATTAGTAAGCACAACTGACACATCTTCCAAATTTCAGAGAAATTCGTTCAAGTTTGGCGGAGTTAGACAAAGTTGAAGTTAAGGCGATGTTTAAGGGTGATCCATTTTTTATGAAACAATCTGTAGTTTCATCATTCACATTGATTGCATAACAATGCGTGATTTCTGACCGCGATAAGTCATTATGTCATCATAAAGAATGAAGCAGTGATTTTCCGTCACTAGATGAATCCTATACATTGAAATCATTCACTCGAGGAACAATTGAATAACAATTTATCGATAAGTCTTCCATATTCATATAAATAATAGACCCCGGGAACAGGCTCAATTATTACGCAATGCAACAACATGGGTTACATTCCATCGGCCAGGACATATTCCTTGATTGGTAGAGGAGGAATTCGGATTTTCACAGTATCTGTTGTTCGAATACTTTTCTACGAGTTGAGTTTCTAATAATCACTTCACGAAATGGAAGTTATTTCAATGTCCATTGCCAAGCAAACATTATTTCCATGCCTTATTAAACAGATCTTCGTAAAAATTAAGAAGAATTCGGGGGTTAATTAGGGAGCAAATTGATGTGCAATCGTTGTTGATTTCTTTGCGGCCATCTCAATAGATACCATATTAAATTATTACTGATCAATTCTACCTTTAGAAATTTGAAAGAATGTCCATCGCTATCGTCATAATAAATAATAACCACAGGATGTTCAGCGAAATCACTATAATGTCCTAAAGAATGTCTAGTTTAAATCTAATTGAAAGATCTGACAATATCTAATTTTCTAAAATTTCTAAGTCATCCTTTAACATTTCCTGACGGATTTCATTTAATGAATATATATGTAATGTGTTTATATATGGTCAGTTATCGATTGATTTCTACGGTTGCGGTTAGAACTTTCTGTATGGTCAGCTATCGGCTGATATCTACGGTTGCGTTTAGAACTTTCTGTACGGTCAGTTGCGTTAGGAAATTGATCTAACATCACATCACTAATTTCAATAACGATCCTGGGTGTTTACAAACCCTAAAGAATTCTCTTAACCCATTGATTCTCAAGGTGGGTGATATCGCCCCCTTGGGGTCGATGAAGCGATTTTGGTGGGCAATGACAGAAATTGAAACTTAAACAATACTGAAATTTAACATTTATGGCCTAATGTAGATTCAGTTTTAAGTCTCACGTGAGTTGACAAAACGTTCAATTCATTTTCCCTAATGTGAACATATTGAAGAAGAAATAATTGGGAGATAATCTGTCCTTCTGTTCAACTCTGCATGAGCATAGACATTACTGATCTAAAAACGTTTTGACTATAGAGTAAAGGATTACTAAGTGGGTGCACTCAAACATTTTCTCCATAAATATGAAAGCTGACTCACAAAAGTGATGTTTTCTGATTTCAAAATACTTCCCCCTTCATTTGATATACGGTACATTAGATAAAATTGCCCGCCAACAGAGTAAGAAATTAAATGAACTTTAACTCATTTTGTGATCTTACAACGCCATGTTCGAGCTAAAATTCATAAAGGACAGACAGGAATAATACCGTTTTTTAGATGAAACAACTATATGAGGAGGAAATTTGCTCTCAAAAGGTAAATATACGTATTTTAATACATTTCAGAACTTTTGGAAAATTTTAGAAGAAAAATGTTCGGCATGAATGATGTTTAAACATTTACTCGAAAGCGATACCTAAAATTCATTTACTATTTTAGGTTTTTGATAGTTATAGAATAGTTACATGTTATGGATTAGTTATAAGATGACCTTATAGATAATATAAGACGATTCAACACATCAACTTTAGTCATTTCAGTTGTTTGAGTTTTGTGTAAACATATCATCAGAGTTTATTTAAAACCCATCTTCAGGACAATACAGTATCTGCGACAACAGTTTTTATACAGTGGACTCTCGATATAAGAATCACATTGGGAAATTATGTTTTGATTCTTATAACGAGATTATTCTTCTAACGAGAGCTTTTGTTTTATGAGCACTCATGTCTGTTCTTTATAGTAATGATGATAGACACATCCTTATTAGTAATCAGTATAGATAAATACTTGCGTAACTATCAAATAAGATGTTTCTTTGTGGTTCCTACTACCCTAATTATACTTACATACTTAAACAAAACAAGATGACAATAGGAACATTCTTTTTCAGTTCAGCTTCAACTACGTCTAAAAAGTCTGATATCTTGCTTTGGTGAAGGCTCTCATTGGTTCGTTTTAGGATTACTTCTCCTATCTTCCTAAGGGCTGAGATGGGTTATAGTCATCTCCATCTCGTGTCATGAGTTCTGATGACGCGCATTGTCAATTGTAATCTATGGGTATAGTAGGAAAGCAATTGGTGAGGATTTCAGTGGATTTTATCGTCTCAAGGTTAACGTGATATCATGACGCTTTTATCTGACGTCCATTGGCAAATATAATCAATAAAAAGTAGGATAACGCCATTGGTGAGTATTTCAGTCAATGACAGTTTAAGTGTCATTGACTGATTCTTATTACGAAAATGTGTCTTTATTTATTCTTATAACGAGTGCAAAATACATAATATTTCATACTAATTTGTTGAATGACTATTTAGACATTGATTCTTATAACGAAAGTGACATGATAATTATTCTTATAACGAGTGGAAAACTTAAAACGTTGTATAGAAACGTTTTGGGAAAATGGATTTGATTCTAATGACGAGTTTATTCTTATAGCGAGTGATCCTTAAAACGAGAGTTCACTGTACATGGATAAATCATGGTCAATGCAATTCACTAAAAGAAGCTAAAATGAAAACAATTGGAGAGGCACAGATGAAGAGCCTCAGCAATTTTTCCTAATAAAGATAAAGTCCCTACGTGTTTAGCATCCAACGTGATCTATTGCTATACATGCAGACAGTGCTCAAACTGTTACATTGGTGAGACACGGAGACACCTAATCACGAGAGTGAATGAGCATCTGAGAGGAAAGCCAGTCCCTACCGAAGTGAGCTGTCATCCACACGGAGCAAGCCAAGAGAACTTCAAAGTTTTGTTTAGAAGTGTTCACATCCGCATTGCAGAGACACTATGCATTACATCAAGTACTAATGAACAAATAAATGAGAACTCTTCATCTGTGCGTCTCCAAATGTTCTCATTTTAGCTTCTAATAGTGAATTGCATTGACCATGATTTATCCATATATAAAAACTGTTGTCGCAGATACTGTATTGTCCTGAAGATGGGTTTTAAATAAACTCGAAATCGAACGACAAACATAGTCGTTCTCTCTGTGAGATCATTGGGCTCATCGAGTTACTATATCATCAGAGCTTATTAAGAATAACTGTTAAAGACATTGTAGCATATGTTTTCTGCGACGGTCACAAAACTGTCGAGTGCATCCAAACGACCATTTTATTCGGAATCTCAATGTTCGAATTAGTCAGGAGAAAATTTTACATCTGTGATGGTGTTATTTTTTTTATTGAGTGTGGCCTCTATGTAATCTTTTACTCTCGTGGTAATGACAGCTATTCATGCACCCAGGGATATAAGAACTCGAACCAAGTGATCTGTGCCCCCCGATTGGAATTTGGATCAAATAGAATAGAATATATTCAACAAAAGGCAACATTGGTTATTGATAACACTTACATGATGCACAAAATAGATACAATCATTGACCGTAGACTTTACAAAATCGGAAAAGATCGAAACTTTGGAGTCTGGATTTAAATAGAAACATTGATGGACTTGTTACAATATTCTCTGGTAGAGAGTTCCAAATTCTGACAACACGGTTGCTGAAAAAGTAGGCTCGACAATCCAAATTTATACGACCAATGGGCTTTAATTTTAAGGAGTGGCCACGACTCACATATCCATAAAATTCAAAAAAATCTTCAAAAGGGATGTCAACAAGGCGATGTACTATTTTATAAGTTAAAAACAAAAAAAACCCCATAACATCGTAGGTAGATGAATTCATTCATACCTCTTCATTGTCATCATAAACCGTGCGTAGAGAATATTGATCGCACAAGGATTCATTTCTGCATCTTTTTTTCAACACAGCATCTGTCCAAATAATGACGCTCCTATGTACTTCATCCTTTCTGTGAGAAATATTCTCAATGAAAATCTACCTAATCGTTGGACTGACGAGGTAGTGATATCGCTTGGTCACCCAGAAGTTCAGATCTGACCATGAATGATTTTTGGATCTGGGGATGCGTTGCAGACTATATTTACCGTACTGCTAAGCTCCATGTGTTTCAAGAACTAGCTGACTGTATAATGATTTCAACATTTTTGAGTCTGTAATAATACACAGGGTAATAATAATATTACTCAAAGTCCGGCAAAAGGTGTGAAAGTTCATGGAAGTGAATGGTTCGTATTTCGAACAATTTGTATGATAAAAAGTGCATGTTGGGGCATTGAAAAAGTGAATTCAAAGCAACTTGTTCAATTTTGAACAATTCAAGACGATGAAACTTTATAACAAAACGATTTTTGTTAATGTCAGACACCGGCGGGATCAACTGAAACACCCTGTAGAATATGATCAGCGAGGGGCGATTATTAAATCTGATATAAAAAGTGGGCGATGAGGAAAAAAGCTTGAGATACACCGCCCTAACCGAACAATCAGTTGAGAGTGGAGACTGCTGCTTCATCGCAGTTATGTTGAAGGCTCGCTGCATTCTTCAATCACTTAAAGCTGCATTCGAACTTGAAGTGCTTCGAACACGCGCTACTCTTTATATGTTTTCATAAGTAACCTGGATATCTATAAATTTATCCTGTGACTTGCGAGAATTTTTATTTTTGCGTCATCGTTTGATGAATAACCTAAAGATATCTGATAGATCGATGATGGTAATGACATGAATACAATATCGCAGTTACGCATGAGTCTTTGGTCTTATCATAGTAATTGTTACTTGTTGATGACAAAATAATAAAAATCACAGGAGATCTGTTGTAATCAGAAGACTGATGTTGACATAATATCACCGCACAGATTGGGAGGAGTTAGTGTAGAGATCTGAGATCAATGAATAAATGAACAACTTACTGATAAGACGGAGAGAGGGCATTACTTTAATTATCGATTTCAGTTCAAATGATCTGCCCTCTTGTGAGAGTAAAGTCAATGAAATACCCTGTCTTGTGCGTAAAATGCAAGGACAAAATAGCAGAAAATAAACAGGGTAGACTTAGCGCGCCGGATTTCAAACTTTTATCCATTCTATAATTCTCAACTGATTTTCGTGAAATTGTATCACACTACAGTATTGAATACAGAATTTCTGCTCCACGCTCCCTCATACAAGAATCACGAGATATTTAGTCTGACTTGTCAGCGTGGACGTTTGGCCTAGTAGCTCTTGTAACACTCTCTGCCGAATGGTTCGCCCAGACCAGCCAGCCGATTCGAATTAAAGAAAAGGGAAAACAAAGAATCCTTAACTTGGAAAAGCGAAAAAAAGCGAACGGATAATTTTTACATCAAGCAATGTAGAATGGCGTTATAACGACATGATATGCCATCAAGCCATGCACTACCACGAATACTACGAACTTGTGTAGATTGCGAATATTACTTTCTGGTACAAAAATGATAGCTTGTCGGAGCACCTCTTCGAAGGTATTTTCCTTGCATCTCATTAAACGATTCGCAAATGCACCAGACCATATTTATATATGAAACTGGCTTTGTATTCTATTAATGATCAAACATATAGCCAGCAATCAATTTAGATTGCTTCAATTTTAGACAAATAATATAGATTCCAAGATTACTTCACAGGATAGTTGAAACATAGTGTTGAAAATATCAAAAAAATACTGGTGGAAAATTCAGAAGAATGAAGACGATTCTAATGTGTTTAAGGAAATTTCTCTAACTGTCATGCTTCCAACTGCTAAATTATCCTTAAGCTTGGTAAATCTCTTTCATCTGAATATTCCAAGAGAATATTGATATTTTCAAGTAGATTCAAGTACATTTTCAAGATAGGGGTCTGTCAGCTAAAGTCATGAGAAATGGATCATATGACGAATAAAGGATCCTTATTAAGGTTTTATATCAATATGGCAATTATTTTATACAGTGATAGAATGTACACAAAAGTTTCATCTGATAGTCATTGTAGCATTCTTCAGAACTCGTAAGCCTAAGATGAAGCTCATGATTAAGCTATACTATTGAAGCAAAATTGATATTTATTAGATGGTAGATACCGTATAGCTCAGCACACACAAGCTATGAAAATACATGTAGGCTATTTAGTGGGTGAAGTATGACGTAATCAGTATGACTGCAGTAAAGTAAACGGTTGTCAAATTATTTACAAAATAGTGCAATAATGCCTACTGGTACATCTATTCTTCAATCTGTAAATCAGAAAGTTTCAGGTGGTTATAAGAAAATAGGCTACACATATCCGATCATATCAGAATATTAATGTCTTTATCAGTAGATGCAAACGATTATTATACACATCAACTTTTTGCCCACTTACACGTACTTCACGAAAATCACAGTGAAAGTGACGTAAATAAATAGGTGAGTATAATACCTGGTAAAATTCAACAGAAAATATTCCATTGTGTATATTATCATCTCAATTTCTTAGGCCTATTCAACAACATAATGCAATGCACCTCACTCATTCGCAGAAACTGATCCGCTTATTTCACTAATTCAACATCAATCTTCTAAGACAACTCGATAGCAGGCCTCCCGTGTGTCTCTGGCAAGCCAGCATGAATTGATGTCTCGAATTCCTTGACTGATAAATTCAGTGACATTCATTTGTAGCATGTAACCCGCATGTACTTTCAACATGCATCAATTCAGACTCGTGTAAAAGCCATAGCAACATGGCCTCAAAGTTACTGTAAAAATTGTGCATTCACCGGAAAGCAGTACGACAAGGCTTTGACTTCAAGAATTGCAACAACATGACGTTTTTGCTATTAAGAACACATTCTCCAATTCCCCTATATAATGTAGTTATTACATAAGATTATGCAATCGTCAAGATATGCATTCAATTGTCAACACATGAATGAAAGCATGACTAAAGTAAAGGGCAACATGACAAAAAGACACGTTGCGTTGTCAGCATGTAAAAAAGGCCTGTACTACAAAACACTTTTTTCCTGCTCTACCAAAAAAGCGAAAAAAAACGAATGCCACTCAATAAAAGCGAAAGTTCAGGCATATTTTCGAAAAAGCGAATGTCTGGGTGGTCTGTTCGCCATGTGAAATTTCCAATACATTATTTTCGTCATTTGCTCCTGTGTGGTGCTGCATGGGGTCTGCATTTATACTGATTTGCATTGCAAAGCTGACGAAACACAATTCTGACTCACTCTGCATTGCATAAAAATCGTTAGTAGAAAAGGAAGTTTCGATAACTGTCGAGCTCTCTTTTGGTGTCAATAGATGGTTGCGATTTGTTTAAAGAAAAATGATTCAAGTAAACGGATATTAGTAGTGCTCTGCCCGAATATTCGAATGATAATTTTGACATTCGACTATTCAAGATTATTGTATCTATCACCACATATTTTTCATGAAGAATACCCGAGCAGCTGAATATGCTACTTTGAATGAATTATAATCCAAAGATATCAATTTAGATTTTTTGTTCATATATCAATAACTCTTTAGTAAAAGAATGTATTATAACTCTTTACAAACCGAATTTTAGAATGAATTAAAGGATCTTCCTTAGAATATGCTCGCCACTATTATATTAACTTCAACATAATTATTTTTTACAATACTGAAATTCAATTACATGAAGCTGCATGTGATGTGCATTTGATGAACATGCTCAATCTTTATGTAACAAACCCCTCTGTTGTAAAAACGTCATCAAACTTGGCATGTTCATGGCGAGTCTGATATATCCGCTACAATGTGTCCTCGAATAAACTTCGACGGTAAAATCGGTGGTTCCAGGTAATTGTGGACTGCACTTTATTTTTGAAGGAGCATAATCGATGATATGCCATCAATTTTCATCATAATACATGGTAACACACGGCACTCAACGCTAGCGGATTCATGAGATATACTGCATCGGTTACGTACCGCGAAACACAATAAAACTCCGTGATGATTGATGGGCAGATTATTTTGCATTCATTTTGCAGGCTTTTGTATTACTGGCGGGCAGATTCTAAAAAAGATCCAAAATTAATTAATGATCATGCAAGTAAATACATTTTGGAACTGTTGTTACCGTTCGGCATGGTAGATAATTTCAGGCGTTCACAAAGTGGGTGCTGCATGCAGTCACTGACTGCAGAACTACAGGCAAGCTGTGATCGCACACAATCACTTATACCCTGTAAAATTTTAAAATTTCCTGTGTGTTGTTATTTGTGTTGGAAGTATTTTAAATTGAATGTAAATTATTTTTATATTTAAATAGAAGTTAGTTTTATGATAATCGAAGAACAATCAAGTTATGACTAGCAGCCTATGCCGCAGTGCATCTCTTGGTGAATTTTTACTGGTGGGCCCTTTTGATGGGACTGCTGGGCCCAAAGGTCCACCAGCTACTATGTAAAAAAATGCAAAAATATACCAGTCATTGGAATATTCGAATGATGAGTTTTTTCGAATGTCAGGGCACTGAATATTAGTGTTGTCATAGGCAAGAATTGAGCACGTGAGACTAGAGCTGTTAATGGGACAGTTTGATTACTTTTATAAACTGAAAATGTTGATATAGAAAGCTTTTTACTACCTAATGTGTGGATGCCGACCGAAAAGTTTGTACATTAACTATAATGTTGTCAAACATCAAAAATGTCTGATTCTTCAATCAAGAATTCATATAAAGTGGTTAACCAGGACCTTTTCACTTTTATTTCCGTCATCACTAAATACTGCAGCATTGCCTCTGAAAAAATACCTTAGATAAATTACATCAGAGCTTTTGAACTTTCACAATTCAGCAGTTTGGCCCTATATATCCCTTACTTATGCAGCTTAAACCAAATTAGTGAGTTTGCGCATTGCCATCAATGGATTTCAAAATCACATTCGATTCGTTACTTATGATTTCCAAGGGAATTTTTAGGAAGTACAAGTATAAGGACAATTATGGAAAAGGAAGACAATGATTGCCCCCAAATGCACAACGCATATCAATCTTCAATCAGGGTGAATCATTTTAAGTAACGTGTTTCTGACGTTTTCACAAATACCAATGATGAAATCGTCTCACCCACACTACGATCTTTTCCAAGCATTTCCAAGCAAAGTGTTTTGCAGCAAATATAAAGTCATCATTGCAGCAGCAGTTGTAGACTGCCACACTGCGAGCAAAAGTAAGCAAGCACGAGCTTCCCGAGCAGACGTATGTCCGTAGGCTGTTCATCTCTCTGCTTAGTTCCTGTCGAGGAAAGAGACCATCCCCATGAATATATATATATATATATTTCCTGGCTAATTCGCGCTCTCAACAGATGGTCCGGTGGCCTTGTGGTTAGAGGGTATGCTTGCACGTCCTCTAGCTCCAATGTGGCTGGTTCAAACCAACCCACGACAGATGACGCCCAACCGGCCGAAACATGTCTCGGGGTGGTTACATTTGTTGAGATTTGATTAATATATATATATATATTCGTAAATTTGGGATGCAAATTATTCATTATACAAGTTTTATATATACATATTATGAAAATATATATATATATATATATCAGAATAAAATAAAACAATCAATACACAACATGTTTCTGCATTTATTCTAATGCCTTCATCAGGTGCTAACAGAATTAACATAAATGGCAAGATGATAATGAGCAAAATTTACAAGCGATGGCATGGAATGATATGACAACAGGACAATTAACAATAAAATCAGATGATGAAATGACAAGTTTATAAAGACTGCTATGTACATGATGACGTGACCAAACGAGCTATTTACAAATTCAATGCCAGTGGATTAGAACCTCTTCGATCATTCATGAGTACATCAGTACTGGTACTCTTAATAAGAATTGATTCCAAAAGACGAGGGTTATTATTGACCGTAGAGATAATCGTGAAGCCGTCTTTCTTTGGTGGATGGACGTGTATACTGACTTCTGTCGGAGTAGGATGTATATATATATATATATATATATATATATATATATCGTCAAAACAAATAGGAGAAACTGATTTCAAATTTTCTTCTATTTTTACCCTGGGTTGCTATATGGATAATCGGGTAGATAATATCAGCACTTTTCGTACTATAACAAAGTTGGCGCTTCGCTCGAATGGATCAACAAATTCCTTTCTGTAGATTATGGTTGTGCTTTACTTCCCAAACTTTACGGAAATCAGGCCGATATTAATATAGCGGTGTATTAAGTAGATTTGGTATAACTGGCAGATTTGGATTATTCTTAAAAATTGTGGCGAGGCTTTCAAATATTGATCCATTTATATCCCGTGTGACTGTGCTGTATTTCACACATCAAAAAAGCCTTTGAAGTTTCCGACACATTTATCATGTTGTTTAACGGAAAGGAAACACTGGAATATGCAAGAATAAAGAAAACAAAAATTAGGCCTAAAATAAGAACAAAAACATGATGAGGTTGGCCTAAGTACAATGTAGATGATATTGATTGCATGCTCTGCAATCCTAAACGCGCCCTTCTATTCTGCAAGCGACTTAAACATACTATATTTTTATTATTGTCATCCATCTTGCATCTCCTCCTATGCATAAAACATACAGAATGTGAATGGAAGGTACTTCGTAATTGCATTAACAAATGAATTCAACAAAATTTTCGCTATCTGATAACTATCATTTGTTATCAGATAGGCGTGAATTTTAAGTCGGAGTGAATATTTCTTCTGTGCTTTATTTATTTTCTACTATTTTTGCTCACGGATTGCGGCGCTTCATCGCGGAACCGAAGTACCATCCACCCAGCTTCGACCTTCCGAGAGGACAGTGGGTGCTGCTAAATCGACTGCGGTCCGCATATGGGAGGTTCATGCATCGGATTGGATTGTCCGCCCACGGCATTTGTAGATGCGGCGCTACCAAGACCAGCGATCACGTGCTCGAGTGCCCTGCACATCGGTGTGCGTGGCGAATTTGCAGCCGTCGATACTGTTCTTCGTCGCTGGCTGCGCTAGACTGACCTCTCTCTCTCTCTCTCTCTCTCTGAATAGTCTCTCTCTAGTCATCTGACTAGATCAATTTACTATTAGCAATTTGCAATTGAAAAAAATCTGATCTAAGGGATAAGGCCCCAATATTTTTCATTGCATTGTACATGTCATGACCCGCGATCATGATTAGACTTCTAGTGCTCATTCTAATTCATGTTTATCGCTTCTTGTTATAGATGGACTTACATGTAAATCATGTTCGGCAGTGGCGGTTTGTCTTGGCACCAACATAAGCAGCGTGAGTAGGTCCTAGTGAACTCTCGTGATTTATTTCTCCTCGGGATCGGATTTCATAATACCAGGATCACGGAATTCATGTCATTTTAGGAAAGTCAGAATCCAACATCCAGTCAACCTGGATGTACCAAATGTTACAAGCTGCCACTGAGTTTTGGTATTTCTTCCTAACTCTGACACACACTAGCTATTGCATGATCTAATAAGATAAAAGATACGAAAAACAATGTTTATGTCTATGAATGGTATAACTACCTATTTATATGCCTGTAACGGCATATGCCCAAAGTAAAGAAAAAATATTCCATAATATGACTATATAATGAGTTTGGTTGGAACGTTATTGTCACAATAACAACAAAATAATTCTTGCCATTAGAGTTCGATGATTATTCTATTATCGATAACTGCATTCTGTCTTTTGACCTGAGACTACTGTTTGATCATCTACAATTTTCGCTTCTTTAGATTTTCTATTTCCTCTGTGAGCTGACGTTTTCTTTGCAATCCTATTTCGATTTGCGAACTGGCACGTTGAAGAGCCACTTGGTCCAGAGGATTCATCAGCAGTTCTTGCAACCTTTTGTTGCCCTAATTGATAATTTCCTCTGCTACGTGTACTCCAATACACCTTTCCTTCTGAAGAATTTCAGCATTAATCTCAATGACCGATAACTCTTGTGATACACAATCACTGTCACTGCGTGATTTGTTTTCGTCATGGGATTTCAGCCTTCTTTTTAACTCAAAATCGCTTTCATATCTTTGCTTGGATTGCCTGACATTTGCCAATAAAGATCGATTGATCGGGAAGTTCTTCAGTCCATCAACGCGGAGCAAACTATCTTTGACTCGTCTGATACCAAAGTATCGTCCGATAAGCTGGAGTCGTGTGACTTAAGAATAGCTTTGTTGATTGAAAAGCCCTTTTCTGGTCCGGAATTGCCATGACTCAATGTCAAGATACATTCGATGAGAGCCTCCAGTTGAGGAAACTTCCGAGTTCTACTGTCATCCTCGATGCGGAAAACTCAGTTCCAGAAATTATCAATCCTAAATGGTTTTGAATCACTTTCTCTTGGTACAAGATCTACCCAACTTTGTTCCACTTCTCTCCAATACGATGTTTGAGGACGACTTGATGATGCGTTGTCATTACCCATGACAAACTATTCTTTAGGAATAGATTCCATCCGATACAGGCGCCATTGTTGGCTCACCATGTCACATATGTCTTCAGAAGAGGCACTTGAATCAACAGCAAATATCTTTTGAAGATGATTCTTTATACAACGAGTTGTTGCAAGTGCAAATCTTGAGATGACTGGTAACGACTGCGAATCAAGCTGTTTATTGGGATGCAATTACTGTGCATCTTTTAGAAGTGCGTTCTTCAGAGGTAGGCTGTCTTGTAGATACTTGGTTGCCGTTCTGAAGACAGTTTCATTAATTGTCAGATGAAGTGATTGTTTGTCTCTTCATAAAATTACACATAACGACTTGGAGGAGTTTTGTAATACTGGTGAACACTGTGTAAATCATGGGTTCATCTCGCTGCAGTTTCAACAGATACGCTTCAAAATCAGTTGGCAGAAACTTTAATAAATATTCTTTCAAGTTGCTCCTTACTCGAGTAGTCGCAAGCATGAAATACGCATTGACAGCCAAAGAGATGTCACATGACGCCGAGCGAATCAAGCAGCCAACTCTGTAATAACCTCCATCGCCAAATATTCCCTTCTTCTTGAAGCTGAAAATTTGAAAAAATAACTTGTATCCAGGATGAATCCATCGATGTCAAATTCAAACATTTGAACTCCTTTCCTGAATGCGTTATGCGTTCGGTGTAGAGTGTATGAACCAATATTGAAAAATTCGGTTCCAAATCTGCTGGGATAGCACGATTCTGAAGAGATTTAATTTTACTGCGATCCACTATTGCCTCGAAGCGCTTTTCACTCCAGGGTAATAGAGCTATGCGTATTCAGACAGAAAGAGTTGATAGATGAAAAGAAATACCGCTGTTTTTTGAAACGTATATTGAACGCACGACATGTTTCGGTCAGCTCTCATTCAGGCACTACGCTGGACTGAATTACTTTAGTTATATATTAATTACTGAAGTTTTATTTACTTCTCAGTGGCGTCATACTTTACGCATTCTAGAGTCCCTGTCTATCAAAAGATTTGCCCCTGACTTATGTACTCAAAAGGAATTTGTGATTTATTTGGTTTTACCCTGGTGATAATGCTCCGTCCATTGTTTCTCCCTGTTTGCTTTGTGTCCGTCTTTACTTCACTTTTATCAATAACTTCTATATTTTTTTCTAGCTTTCCTTAACTTTATAGCTTTGTATTATAACTTTTTTTTCAATTCTACTTATTTGTAATCGTATCATTACTTAATTTGTATTTCTTGTATCTGATTTACCTTACTTAACTGGTATTATTTCTAATTTTTCTTACTCCTTTTCTTGATCTTGATTCGAAGTCATTTTCATTCCAGACATTTGCGTAGCCACAGCATTAAGCTGACATTTCTCTATTTCTATTGCGCTGCTGTTTGTGATTTCTGCAATGCCATTTCTATTGTCTTGTGTCATGTCATGCTATTGTCATTGTCAGTCTGATAAGTGTTCGTTTTGTGATTCAGTGTGTAATTCAGTCCAGCGTAGTGCCTGAATCAGAGCTGGCCAAAACATGTCGCGCGTCCAAAATACGTTTAAAAAAACAGCGGTATTTCTTTTCATCTATAAATGCTGTAAGGGATCAAACTTCTTCCGCGATTTCAGAAAGAGTTGAAAAGAAATTCTTGACACTTCAGGATTTTTGAGAAACTCAAGAAAGAGCAACTGGAAATTAAAAAAAGATATACGATATTAACTTGACCAAAAATTCATTGAAATTTTCTATCACGCATTTTGCACCTACATCAAAATGGAAGGGCTTAGAAGCTCAAATTTGCAAGGAAACTTTGTTAGACGGATATCTATCTACTGTATACTTTTTTAAAGCAGTGTCTAACTTGCTATGGTTTCAGGGAACCAGCATTGTCACACTTTTGCCCTTGACTTTAAGTGGTTTATTTTGGTCCCGGGCAGCTATAACTGGGATGTCGCTAGCATGTTACATCATGCTGACATGTGCTGAATTTTTAGAAAGTAGTCGAAACCTTCGCATTTGCCTCCACAGCAACCCATGGATAGACAGTAGGATTACTGGATTCACTAGAATTAATCTGCCTGAAAGGAAACCACCAAGGTACATATCTACTACTTCACTCCAAATCATACACAACGAATGGCATCCGAACACATGTCAGTGATAGTAGAGCAATCTTGGTTATATTAGCATGTAGCTCAGAGTTCTAACTTGTATGCAACTGAGTTCTAAATTATTTACAGTAATCTATTGAAATGAGTGATAATCAGAATAAGATGGCCAATGCATTTGAAAATGAAGATAGTCGCCCAATTCATTAATCCAAAATATTAGGCCTATCCAATAACAATAACTTACAACAGCAACTTATAACAACAATAACAACTTTTACCCCTGCAATGCAGGTCAGGTATTGTATGTTCCTGATATAAACGAGCTCAGAAAATCTGTTCATTATCTGCTTTGGCAACGGAAAGGTCCATGCTATTTGTGACTTTACGTGATAATAGGTATCCTGAGGACTTTATAAATAAGTACAAATGTATTTCTGATGTTAAACAGATGATTGATTCCAAATGTAGAGAAGGTCGTTCTTTTCAAGACCTGGCTCCTTTCCTCAAGAGCTCGCATGTGATCCATAATTTTACCTGTGACTGCGAAAGCAGCTACATCGGCTGAACAGATAGCAACCTGGGTGCTATAATTAAAGAATATTTACTTTGTTGATTTTTTACATGTAATTCATCAACTCGTAATCAATCCTCATATATTTGTAGACACGTTCAATGTAATTCATATGTAGGCGATGCGTTTTTATGACATTTTTTGATTTTATGTTCTTCCTGTCTAAGTGTAAAGTTATGCATTCCGAAAGTTTTGTCTTGGTCGCAAACCTGGCCTTTGTGTCCAAAAAGAGTTTGTTCACACTCTGTTGTTACCGTGGTGATTGGCAGTTCGTTATACATTTTGAGTTGTGTTCCAATTTTTCCCGTGTTGTTGCATTTCAATTCATACGGTCGTTGCACATGAAAAGAGACCACGAAGGCGCTGGTGGATGAGCTTCTTATTTCATTGTTTTGATTTTGGTGTTTATTATTAATGGGTAGACCAACTGTTTTGGATTAATGAATTGGGTGAAGAAAAAGAATAAAATGGATTGCATTACTTCTGTTGCCTGCATAGTGTACGCTATCACAACCTCCAACTTTTGAGTGCGGTTGTCAATTTTTGTCACTGTCCCAAGTGCTCAGGATTCTTCTACGTTTAAAATGCAGTAGATTCATTGAAAATAGGACATGTGCAGCTCGCCTTCGGCAGCCACTAATAGTTGTAAAATGTTAGACAATCGTAAAATAGCTTTTTATGAAACATTTCTATGAATACTTTGCAATAGCAGAACGAGTACACTTTTGATGAGCTTGCAGCCACTTCCAATGAATTGTGAATTAACTGAACCATAATTCGTTGGAAGTGACTGTAAGCCTCTCAAAAGTGAAGTCCTTAGAGATGAGTGGGGGAGCCATCGAGCCAGGTAATAGGAAAAATAGCGCAAAAAAGCACACTTTGGTGGGCTCGAAAAATTTGTTATAGTCGCACTAGCTTTCGGTCCACGACCTTCCTCGGGTGCTTGAAAAGAATGACTGGCCATGCATTTACAGTGCTAAAAGGAGTGACATGAAATCTATAGTTGTCAACCAATGATATCTCTATGCACACATGTACAGACAGCTTTGACACAAGGTGATTGCAAACAATAAAATGAGCTTGCTGTATAATATTCATGTACATTTGTCTTGTGTTTTCTGTTTTCTTTTATTTCACTAATCAGTATTATAATTTTCCTTTCCTTATCTTTTGGTGCATTTATCATTTTTGTACATACGCATGTCTCATCATATCATATCTTCATTCTTTAGTTTTATTGTTTGCAATCACCTTGTTCAAAGCTGTCTGTACATGTGTGCATAGAGATATCATTGGTTGACAACTATAGATTTCATGTCACTCCTTTTAGCACTGCAAATGCATGTCCAGTCACTCTTTTCAAGCACCCGAGGAAGGTCGTGGACCGAAAGCTAGTGCGACTATAACAAATTTTTCGAGCCCACCAAAGTGTGCTTTTTTTCGCTATTTTTCCTAAGTCCTTAGAGAGTATACTACTATATACTTTTTCTATGGTGCACCCTCTAAATTGAAATTTCTTAATGAGCAAAATTGTGGGATCTTGTCAGAAGAAAAAAAAATAACGCGACAATGACAAAATACTTGTACAGCACAATTTGAAAGAATATATCAATAAAATCTACAATGTTCATGTTCTTTAGATGGCAGTAAAAATAAAACACATGAAAGATGTCCTGGTTTAGCAGGAAGCAAATAATTCAGAGAACATATACATCTTCTACTCAGTGGGTCAGCAACAAATTGTAAAATTCCACAATATATGACCTTCAACGAAATGAAGTCAGCTGATATAATTATAAAGTGAAAAAGAGCAAACACAATTAAGTCGCTGTATTCAAACATTACGGCATCAATCCGTAAGGTTAACGCAGTCGAAACGTAAGGACCGTGTGTAAATTTCTTTTGCTATCAAGCCAACAAAAATGAAGGAGTGAACATTTATAACATTGTGCAAACTTGATCGTGCAATTTCATGATAAGCCAATTTTTTTCAATGGTACATTAGGTGCATCACAGAATTAGATTCATCTGCGCGCGCTTCGGTTTCCTAGAAAGAAAGAATCATATCTGACCTTAATGTCCGAATGGCACACCACAGAATTAGACAATTTGCTCCTTCTTGAATGGATAATTCGTGTGTCGCTTCCTATTGGGAATGGCAAACGAGCTGTTAGCAGAGGAAACAGAGCCAGTGAGAGATGCGTGCGTGCTGTGATATTTCTTCGCAAACACCAAAACACACATCACTGTCTTGGTTAACATTCGATTGTATGCACTATACAGTGAGTAATGCCGAGGAGAGGATGTGAAAACATCAAGTGAACTAATTTTCGTACGCCTGCTACTTTTTTCAATAATAATCGGAAGTACCAACATCATGGAGAAGGCTTGTACGCAATGATCTGAATTCCTCGTATCTGACGGAATTGTGGCAATCGAAGTGCTTTGCTTGAACTCACATTAATCCGCAAGCGACGCACTACTTTTTTCCTATCTCTGTAGGGTCTAGGGAATTCCCTTTTGCCCACTTAATAGGTTCCTCGATGTGCCGGCGATTTCGTATTGGGGGTGTTCATTAACTAAAATTCTGCCGACAGAAAATTAAACCGATTTAATATTCTGCCGGCAGAATATTCAGCCGACTTTATGAACGACGGTATAACATCGAAACCGACTGAACATTCTGCCAGTTTCGGTGTTATACCGTCGTTCATAAAGTCGGCTGAATATTCTGCCGGCAGAATATTAAATCGGTTTAATTTTCTGTCGGCAGAATTTTAGTTAATGAACAGCCCCATTAATGAAACGTCTACAAACTGAAGCAGATAAACAAAATATTTGATTCTGTTAATGGCAGGAGTTTGGAACACAATTCATGAGCTATTTGTTTGTATGCATCGAAAATACCATGTGGTATCATGATTATTTTTAAATCAACGAATCTCACGAAATCAGCTGAAAATTTTTACTACTCTAACATCGCCGGTTAATGACTTTGTTATCCTGCGTTGGACCTCAGTCTGTGATCATTTCTATTCATTTTCGATACCTACCAACTGCAGATGATTTTGTGAAGCACAGAGCCGTTTAGGTACAATGTTCATACTTGTAATACCTTAGCAGCTACTACACCGGCTGAGACTTGACAACATTGGTCTTAAGGAAATTACACTGCCTGAGACATACCCTATTCCTCCACCCTTATTACCACGCCTCATGTTTTTCAGATGTTCGAGAATCCAAATCACTCAATGCAAGAGGAAATATGTATCAGAGCACAATATGAGAAATTTTTTTTATAAACTTAAGTTAGCTGGAGACAATTGTACACCGGCATCTGTCAAACTTGATAATAGACATGTATGCCTCTATATTTTATCTATTGATGCTTCACAATTTTGTTCAATTTTTTCCATTTTGAAATATAACAGCCCACAATATGAAAATTCGTACAGAACATTTAGAATCCTTTTAGGAACTCGAATTCATAGATTACACTGACAAGGTAGCACTTTGAAATCAATGTCTCAGGTTGCAAGCTGTCTATTTATAGCAATAGTCCATCTGTGAACAAGACAGAAGATCTTTTCTCAAGTTAGATGAATAAGAATGAGCATACTTGCGCAGGCCTATCTCGCTAGCCTTTATTTGGCATCTTATTCTACCTTTTTATGTGTCGCTTCAAATCAATTGTTGCAAATTGTGATGTGTACTGTATCGTCGCGCATTTTGAAAAGAAGATGACTCCACTAGCGAGATTTCAAGTCAGGTTTCATGAGGCGCTTTTATTTTTTCCTATTGATTTTCGTCAGTCATATCGATGGAGATCATCTGAGATGTCCATCGATCTGATAGAAAATGAATCGGACGAGAATCGAAAAATGAACTCAAGGATCCCAGCGATCACAGAATTATGACATTTGGAGTTTACTTAAATTCATAAAATTATAATAAAATACAGTAAATTTCACAAGAAATCATGAAATTTGGAAAATCGCCTATTAATTGCACATCATAGCGTGATAAAAAGATATTTTAAAATACAAACCAGTGCATTGAATTCTAAGCACTCTTCAAATTGATAGAAACTGATCTTAATTATTCATCTGCTATGCTAAGTATTTTTTCTTCCCGTCTTTTGAATTTTTTGACTCTTTCCAAGAGAAACTGTTGAAAGATCATCACGAGAAACATGAAACCATTTTTCAGAATATTCGATTCTGTTCTCTTAATGTTCTGCGGAACTCGACTCGCTTCTCTATGGGTTCTTTAAGAGCAATTTATGGCTTGCATGTCTTGTTTGAATGCTCAAGTGCTGGATGTGAAGGCTACAAAGCGATTGAAGAGATCACCGAATTAACACCATGAAACCTCCGACTTTGTAAATTCTTGATAATTTCCTGTATTAAGTATATAAGAATATTTATCCGATTTGACATTAGACAACGATTCACGCCCTGTTTTGCTCATGGCGCAAGGACACCTGTATGCTGCCCATCCTACAGTCTCACAATCTATATAATAGGGGCCTAATCAGACAGATGGTTAATATGAATTTTGATGCTCTTTTTAGATGACATGCCTTTTAGGTGATACGTTGTTTGAAATATGGAGAATGGCTGTCAACAAGTTGCGTAAAATCTGAACGACAATGCAGAACCTGTATTCTGAATTTCGGACAGTGCCACCCAAAAGAAATATTTAAACTCAATTTTTTGTGGTGCTGTACGAAATTCAGAATGCAGATACTATATAATGTCCTTACTGAACGAACAGCAGCACTGAAGCTTAATAGATTTATCAATACAATCAAAAATAGTAATTGACGAAATATGATAGAAGCCTTCTGTATCTAATTCAATACACCGTATGGAAATTTTTATGGAGTTTGGGGAGAGATTGTTAAGAAATTCTTTAGCTCATTCATTCTCGCTCGTCCCACAACAATCTGCCATCATATGGTGTCGAATATGGGGTTTTTGGACTCCGTGATAATGCGTGTACATTGCTGCTATGTCCAAACACATTATGTTAGGACCTTCATCGTGGTCGTAGCCCTGTGCTTTTACTCAGTTTTCTGACTTTTGTATTCACTTTCTGTGCTTTTGAAATTTCACCTTTGCGAAGTAGCCTATCTCATTGTTTTGAATGAAGTTGAAATTTTCCACTATTCATCCTGTGAGATGAATAATTCAAACACGAAATTTCCTTGGCATCCGTAGACGCTGCGTTTCACCCTAAAGAGGGCTCGTCAATGCCGCCGGAATAGCCGAAACTGCTCTAAACATATTGAGAGGTTGAACAAGCTGAAGTACTGCACAACAGGCTGTTCTGCGTCTATTTATCCCGGTTTTGCCGTTCGACTGATAATCATAAAGATAGCAGTGCTAGTTGACCCGGGTATAGAATGGAATGAATTTGTTCAATTCTTTGGGCAATTTTCTATTGTAGAACTTCAATTTATTGGATTACGTGGATTTCCATTAATGGTCATCAATTGTCAGTAAATCTGATGAAGTCGCCCCAGATTTCAAAACTGAAACCCTGGCCGCTGCCAAATGTATAATTTTTTGATGGTACCTTGTTAATCCATCAAATGCCAGAGAACTGCTTTTATAACTGCTATGTGTGATGAGTTGATATTTTTCTGTGATTGTAGTCAAGAACACTCAAACGTAAAATGACTTTGAAGCTAAATTTGCTTGACAAATGTTCGCTTATCTTGCCTTATTTCAGGCCGTCTCTCAATGTTAATTGTGAAGAGCCGAAGTCTCTTGTGGAACAAATATTTTGGTAGACAGCATTCTCAATTATTTTCCTCTCTCAAAGGTATGGGAAACAGCGCATTATTGAAATTCACTGCTCTCATTGTTTTTTATCGTGCTTATCTTGCTCGGTATGTAAGCCAACTGTAGGCCTACTGCCGTAATGCTAAGGTTACCATTGCTGCATGGAAGTAGAAAACTGAATGCTATAACTCATCTGTTAGAATATAAGAACTTCACAAAAACTTCGAACTGAAGATTATTACACAAATTTTAATAAGCCATGGAAGGATGTAATTTAATTTTTAAGAATTTAAGAAAATTAAGAATTTAAGAATTTTTAAGAAAATAAGAAAATACGATTTTCCATCATCTAAAGTGCTGTTGAGGAATGGATGATTTCATTACTACAGCAGAGCCCAGGAATTTGAAGCTTGAATCTTGGCTGTCATCCTGTGATTTGCTTGGCTGAGAGTAGCTCTTGTGTCACAATTCAACAAGCATTAGTCTTGCATCCGCATTTAATATGTGAAGTCATTAGTATCATTACTACATGTACGGTATATCAGTGATGAAACTCATGGCTATTCTTAAGGTTCTACTACACGTTGATACAGTCTCCTGCCGGTTATGTCTGTGGTAATACATCACCACACAGTCAGAAATAATTCCTGATTTTTAGGAAATTGAAAGTAATGCAATGATCTGAATTGAGTCGCTTGTACAGTCTACTGGCAGTTTGCGTAATATTAGAGTCTGCCTGTGCATGGAATATTAACGAATTCCACATTAGGGTTCACTATCGCACTGATTGGGGTATCTGTTGTCTGTTTTTTAATGAACTTAGGATTCTAGAATTTCTTAGAATGAAAATATCAATTCAATAGAGAAGGGTAGTCATTTTAATGAGTTTTTCATGTATCATTTTGCAATCAGTATGGAAAGAAATCCTATGTAGCGTGATGGTGCAAGCTCATTATAATTTTAGTCAATTTTCTGTGACTATTTTTTCGTTTTTATAATGTCGCTTATTTGTTAGCATAAAGAGTTGTCATGCGTTTGATTTCGTTTGAGTTATTGAATTCCTCAAAATTTCAAGATTTGCAAATATGTCTCTTTTCTATTATCCAATGACGTGGCCTAAGAGAGCAGAATGTTGGAAGCATGGTGACTGTTTCTTTTTGGTCAGTGTAGCCGTAACAAAATTGATTAATTACTTTCTTTTCCTCAAGATAGCTATTCTTTCCGACATCATATTACTCTCTCCTCACCGTATGTCCTATCCATTCCATTTGCGCCCATCAGCGCATCCGTTAACTTTTTTTGCTACAAACAGAATAGCGAATTGAACTTCTTCGAACTATGTAGAACGTATTCCTCACAAAAGTCAAATAATAACCGACTTTTACCTCGATACCTTACCAATGCCTCGGACCTGAAGAAGTAGATCTACTCGGATTTCAGGGACAGAGTTCGGCAAACGATACAAATCGTAGTATCATACAAGATTTTGTGCGAATTTCAAAGACTCAAAAGTTCTTTGTTTGTCTAAATATTTTCATCAATCTTAGTCCATTTGACCCTGAAAGTTACGAATCCGAAGTTAGATTTTTAGTTTCACCGTTTGTTCTCAAATTACAGGGTGTTTTAAAAGTTTTAATTGCATGTTATATTGATGAATATAATACGAATAGTCACGAGTTTTTATTTTGCACAGACTTCTCTAAATATTGATTCTACAAATATTGACCGTGAAAATGCGAACTTGAGGTTAGGTTACTGTTTTTGCCCATTGTTATTCAAATATAGGGTGTAAAGGTTCATATGCGCTTTTTTTTTGCAGTCTACTCATTTATTTAACACTAGTTTCTTGTGACTATCAATTTTATTTATTTATTCAGATTTTGATTATTTTACCTAGTAATTTTCATTTGTGCTGCTTATTTCCTTCCTTTTTCTCAATTAATTAATTTATTCATTCATTCAATTTTTTTCTCATTACTATTATTATTTCTTTTCTTTTGTTACAATTTCAATATTCCATTTCAGTTCATACTTCACTAATCAATTTCAGCAGTTAATCTTTCAGAATTTATTACCCATCACTTTCCCTTTTTTTCTGTATTTTAATTGTTAGCACGATCTACACTTTGATAATTTCTTGGTTAGCTTATTTTCTATATTAAGTTGGGTTGCAACGTAAATAATTATCTCCTTTCCCATCTGCAGTGAAATAGGTGATTGATAGCATCTTCCGTCGTATGCAGATTACCCTTGTCATATTTGTTTGCGGATGAAGGCTGGATATGATGGGACACAGACCGGTCCTCTTGAGAGATAGATTAAATTTCATGAATAGTTAGACACCAATCGGTCCATTTATAACAAGCGTAGTTCCCTATTTCATTTTCTTCATGGAGTAGTTCCAGGTGAGACGTTGTAGGTCGATTCTAGCAATTTCAGTGCCTATACTGTAGTTTCTCATATATTTTCTTTTCTTTTCTTCAAAGTTCATTAGAAATTCATTCATTACAGTTATATTTTGTACAGTAGGCTGAATCTTAGTTTATTTTATATAGTTAACTGAGATTCCTAGAGGATGATGATTTTCATTTAAACTTGATATAGTTGCTTTCATATTGTGTTCTTGTATTCCATTCAAATTCGAACACCAAATTTGAAGTTGCATTCTTCATGCTGCCGCATTTTATATAATCACAGGGTGTTCAGAAAGTTTCGAGCTTTGTTTTGATCTTAATCGTGATCATGATATGAAATCATGCACCCAATGCATCTATTGATAAATATGAAAGCAAATTAAGATTATTTAAATTGAAGTAGCAAAGCAGAAATGAAAAGCAGACGCAGTCTAGAATACGCCTCTTTTACCTCACATGATCAAGGGAGTTGACTAATCAAAAGTGAACCGTCGAAAGACGTTTTCGTTTGAAATCGTTCTCGTTGTTTCGAAGTAAAGACCAAATATAATCACACATCATGGATGTTTCCCACTGATCGTTATGTCGCTCCTCCTTACGTTTAATATCTTTGTGAAATCTTCATTGAAAGCAGGGCTCCAAAACTCGATCGAAAAAAGTCTAAATGGGAATGTAGGTAATGCAATTTGATTAACATATTACATCCCAACCGCTCGTAACATCACCGCAAGTTCTCAACCAAGATCTCATAATGATCGCCTTCATGAATTCCTAAGAACCCTTGAACAACAAATTGAAATGATTTCCATGCATTTTTTCAATTGCTGTCATTGAATTTTCGAGCTCCGTTGCCTGTGACATCAGTCGTACTTGTGGTCCCGTAAATATACCTTCACGTACTTTGGCATCAGACAAACTAGGGAACATTTGACGAACCAAATGGAACGTCAGGCTATCAGGATTCAATGCCTTGATAAACTGTTTTGCAGGCCAAAGTTTAATATGCAAACATGGAAGCATCGTTTTTGATGTAGGAATCATTGGATTGCTTTTAACATTTTGTATTCCGGGATTAAAATCATTGCACTGAGGCCATCAACTTTGTAATGATCGCTCCGCTGACCCACAGACACAACATGCAAGGATGTTTTGTAAACCTATTCTAATCGTCAGAATTTTTAAGTCTCCACACACATCCCACTGATGCTGACTGTAGTGAAGGAGCTCCACTATTGTTTTGACGGTGACACAAGTTTCTTTCATATCTGTGGAATATGAGACTGGTATTGACTGTAGACTGTTTCCATTGTTCAGAAGCACAACTTTTTAGCTGGAAGTCGAGCTGTCAATGAAGAGACGCCAATCTGAGGGTGCACTGTTCATTTCGATTGCTTTGAACAAGCCACGAATATCTTTGCAAAAACACAATTTATCCCACGTATCAAAATAGGAAGAAAACTTGTCACGACGACTGAGATATCGTGAAACACGACAAGACGGGTTCTAGAAGATGCCAGTGCTGCATTCGGGATGGGAGAAGCTCTGACTTGGTTTTCGTTTAGTCTAAGTCTCGTACCAGATCGTCTAAATCATTCTGTGTAATGAGATGAACATTGAACGTATCAGGCTTCTAATCTTTATCACAATAGTCGTCAACTTCAGATGAGCTTTTGCTGGTAGAGGAATTATGTTGAGTCATATAAGTCTGCGGTACTGGTAAATTCTCATGATGTGGAACATGAGCCATTTCAGATGGAATATCAGGATAAACGAGAAATTTTCGATCATTTTTGTTTTGGTAGATAAATGATACAGAAGAAACAGTCATCTAAGTGGTTTCAAAACTCTCTACAAATTCGCGGAATTACAAACGGCATACTTATCCGTTGTCCGCGATGCCAAGCTTCCAAATCCGAACATGATCCACAAATATGATGCGGTGTATATTTCATGTGAGGAGTGTGCAGATGTTGAAATTCATTTTAATGCACTCTACTATTGCCTTGAATACATAATATTGATAGCTTCCCTATTACATGCCTAAATACATCACATTATGAGTAGTCAGATAAACATATCATTTTATTTGTTGTTGTTTACAAGTTGAAATTATTGAAATAATGTAATTTTTCAGTTTTTCTACGCACAAAAATTAATGTAATTTGTAAATATATATTTCGCCCATCTGGCCTTGTCAATTGTAATATAAAAAGATCCTAAGTCAAAAACGTTTTGGAAATCATAATTGGTAAATGGAAATCATCCACTCGTTTTCTTACGAGTACCTAAAAAATAGTAAAATCCTAGAAGACATTAATAAAATTTACAGATTGACAAAGCGGAGCTCTTGATTCCAGTCTGGAGATGAGGGCACGAGCGTTTGATCGCATCAGGCAAACCGATTTCCACTCGCTAAAACTTCTTCTATTTGGTTAATTGTTCTTCATAGTAGTCAATCCTGGGGAGGAACATTTTCCCGTATTTATTGTGTTTTGTCCCAATTGGTTTGCATTCGCAGATTGATGACCATTTGCAATAGACGATGACTGTTCTTGACACATTTGTGCCTCTTGTCATTACTCACTATGAGCTTATCTGACTCACTGACCAATGCAGCTTCAAGTGCGACAGCTTCTGTCCTACTTTTCAGATATTTCAGAATAAATGGGGCATCAGTAAAGCATTTTCTATGATAGAATACAATTCACTAGATATCAGCGTATATTTAACAATGATTACAACCTTTAGTACAAAAAGAAAATCACAAATCAGACAATTATGAGGGAAATAGGATTAGAGTTCAAGAGGAAGAGTCACTAGCCACTGGCGAGTATCATCATCCGGACAACGGACCGGTGAAACCATTCGGGCTTTGAAGAGGGGGCAGTCCTCGATGATGTGATGGATAGTTTGTAATTGATGGCCCCAACGTTGGAGACTCTCCGAGGTGCGAGCTACTCTAGAACGGAGACGGTGTTTGCGAGGTAGATCGGAGCCGGGTGGTAGACGCGAAAGGGGGTCTGGACAAGCACATCGGAGGAGAGGCGGACCATTGAGGACACGAACGTTCCACACGAGGGCGGGTTCGAAGGACACCGTGGACAAGCGTGAGTCGTGGCTGGAGAAGGAATGACGCGACTTAAGTTTCTATTGGCCGATGGAAGTAGCGGCGGACACACGTAGGTAGAGGATATGATCAGGGGTTGACTGTGCTGTAGACACCAGCTTTGCAGCACGTATCTCTCGACGGATATCTGGGGGTTCGTTACCTGACAGGACGGGCAGGAATGGCGTCGGCGTCGGTGTCATTGAGGGCGCTGTCGAGCTTTTGAGTATGGCCACTACGGCACCATACCGGTGAAGCGTTTTCGGCGGCGCTGTAAACGAGAGCCAATGCACCGGTTCTTAAGGTGAATGCACACGCGCCCCAACTGGATCCGGCGAGACAACGGAGTAGACCTCGGAGTTTTTCTATGTGCTGCCTGTACAATTCACTTATAAGTCAGAAGCAGATGAGACATCAGCCAGTAAATAAGTAGGTAGGACTAAATAAGTGTGATCATAAATAAGTTGTTGGTTAGATCAGATCAATGGTCTTCACAATCACACTGCAAATTGGTTGCAGTTCCTTGAATGTTTTCGTGAAATGTTTCTTTGAATCGTGATTGCTCTAGAATTGCGCAATTCTGTGGAATACTCATTTTCTTTTATTGTTAGTCAGCAGGTGAAATAGCAAGTTGACCTTCATCTTTGGGAATCAGTGGAGCAGTCATCCATCCACCTCAAGGAAGACATGACAGTAAATTCTTTGATTCCGAATTCTTTTGTATATCAAGAAATAATTATTTAAAACCCATCTGGTAGCGTTATGAGGTTGTAAAGTAGAATTGGCCGACGTTTCTTGTTCTCTGTATTCTCTATTTAGACAAAATACGAAATTTCAACTGCGTTCAATTAAGTTTAGCAACAATTGATCTTAATGAAAAGGAAGCTTGAACATACTTCAGTTGTGTTGCACGTTTTTTGTTACATTTTGATGGACAAAAGGAGTATCTTGTTATGAAAATGTGTTTTTCTTACAGAAATGAAAGGTAATACTTCTGAAAAGTATTTTTTGTCGCCATGTGCTTCGTTGCTGTGCACTAATTCATTACCTTGGTTTTCGATTGCTCTGAAATTATTGGACATGAACACACAACTCCACAAGAATTCTCGCATTAGTCAACGATGACAAACTCAAGTTTGAGGATCATTTTAACCTTTCCTTGAATTCTGCTGATTCTCAACCTGATCTGCTATGCAGAGGTTGAAATGTATTGTGTCTGCCTGATACACAAGAAATAACTAGTGTTTTGATCCAATCAAAAATTGTGCTTTAAAACACCCTTCTGAACATCATTTGTCATTTACATGAGTGCACAACTCTGCTTTTAAACCATGCTTTCAAACATGTCTTTTATAATTTGTTTTTAACATGCTTTTTGAAGTAATTGTGTTTATCAAACATAATAGAGATCCCTGTAATTGATGAGTAATGTAGACTCCTTTATAGGCATCTTGCTGATTATTTTAACGCGAGAGCAGATTAAGACAAGTAAAGCAATCATATCAATGGTTTGGCAGAGAGACGAATGCGAAGATTTAGAATGCTTTCATGAAATTGAATAGGTGTCAGAAAATATAACTAGTATGATATTAACATTCAAGTTAAGAGGAACATGTTTTCAAAATAAGATTTCTAATGTATTGTCCAGATTTTGATTGGATTTAGAAATGCAAATAACAGTTGCTGACATTTCGGACATTCTCATGGGAAGATAAAACATCATCGAATTTGTTGATTTTAAATAGAAAGTTTTAATTTCGAAGAATTTATCAAAGTTTTGCAATTTTGAAATATTTCTTACAAATTCGGCTCTCGCTTGCAAGACGTTCTGATTTTGTTGAAATCGATTCAACACACTGCTTGTCATTAAGTCGCACAAACCCTTCCAGATCTCTCGATTTATTCCCAAATAATCTGCTTTTCAGATAGTCCCTTATTGTCGTCCATTTATTAATAATGAAATGTCTAGCTGCATTTCAAATCGGATAATTTTGCTTCATCTAATTGAAATGATAAAATTGTGGTTTTAATGGTAATTCTGATCTATTTGATTCTCTTCTTTTTGCAGAAATGTTTGCTAAACGAACTCAGCCGTCATGGTCTCCCCCAGCACGAACTCCTGGAGTGGAGCTGCCAAATCTTACCTTGATGAACAGCCTTACAGGAAAGAAGGTAGGAAAATTGTGGAAACAGTCTGGATTTTGGCCACATCTTCACAACAGTGTGGATATTCCATAGTAGAAGCTCCTTAGTCCTTTTTTGTGATGCTCATGTGATATCTATGCGCATAAATGGATCTCAAGGTTAGAAGTCCATGAATGATCGATCCCATAGACAAGTCATACATTGATATCCGATGATCAATTCCTTCGAACAATGAGCGCATTGACGAAATGGACCATAGAAATCTGCTGATGAATTGTCGATGAAATGAAGGAATGTTAGATGATGTCTTGTCGGAACAAAATGACTAGATCCGCTGAGATATATGCCTCTAATCTCAGTTCAATCGCGCATTAACCTCAGCAGCAAAAAGCACATAGTGACTCAAGATGCTGCTCGAGATGATCAAGACGGTTGTAATAAAAAGGAAATACACAATGAACATAACCAGATATCGTTATCAGCCGTTGCAGGCAAAAAATGTACCACCGCTGAAATATTGGTCTGATTTACCTGAAGCCAATTTCAGTGATCTTCACCAGTTGCAAATTCTGTTGGAACTGCAAGCACAAGTTCTCGCAGCAGCAGCAGCAGCAGGTCAGAAAACGGCCAAACGTTGTTCTCACCTGATATTTTAGTTTATGATAGTGTTTTTAATTTCAGGCTAGAGACTCCCCACAACTTTTGATCAATCAATTTAAAAACACAATTCATTTTATTTGCGCGAGATCTTTGCCATTCTCAAGTGACTGATTTATTCACAGAAGTAAGCATGATCGTTAAATGAATAAGAAAATCTATTCACAATGCGGATGATGATCGGGAATGAAAAGCGCGGTAGCGAATAACGGTGTGTGAAATTGTCGATAATATAAGGTTTTGTTTCATGTGTAGTTTTCCTTTTTTAATCCAATACCATGTATACTGAAATTTTACAAGCTCTTAATTGATTTTTGTCTACTAAATGTTAAATGATCTCGCTCACCTCGATTTTGAGAAAAATTTTCATTTTCCGTGCGAAATCCATGACGAAGCAATCCCTGCGATCATCACTTAGAGGACAGAAAATCATCGAAGTACAATTTCTTTGCAAGTGATATGATTAAGCACTGGAACTTCGAAGCTTTTGCTCCCACATTTGAATGACTTCAAGCATTGGCTATCGAACCATATCCACATCAACGACATATGGTAAATCCCAGTTTGATTTGAAATGTACTTATTGCTTGACTTTAACTTCCTTGTTCATTAATGTTTGATTATTGTTGCCCTTCATGGGCTTTCCCAGTCATGGTCTAAGTTAACTTCTATGTCTTATGTGAATGCTGAATGAGAAATATATTATCATAAAGCTTAATAAAACAGATTTTTATAAAGACAAGAAATCGAATTTGATGTGGTACTAGTCACTGTATAACTCTGTAATTGGTGCTGCAACTAGTAGGTGGTTTGATGTGGTATTCCTAAAATATTGTAGGAAAATGTACATGTTTGTCGTTGTTATGTTATGTTAGAAAACTTAGAATGTAGGTATGCGAACTTCCACGAGATTTATAATTAAGTGAATGAAGAATTGTGTTGTTTGTTGAATGTGAGGTGATCAAAGTGAGAGGGCAGACTGTAGCAAGTGATTGTAGGCTTCAAGTGTGCAATAACTTCGTCTTCAATGAATGTTATGTCTCGAGAGCTCGTCAACTTAGCTATGAAATCGACCTGAAAGTCCTAGATGCTGTCATTATCTCTGTCTATTATTGATGTGCTCTTAGAGAGCGGTAGATGTTATTTGACATGTTTCTCCTTACCATACGAATTAGATCGATTATCATGAACAATTTTATTTCAGGACCTATTCATTCCTGAAAAAGGGAAAGAAGTTCAATGGTATTGCTGCGGACCTACTGTCTATGACGCCTCTCATATGGGTCATGCCAGGTATGTGATTGTTTTGGATGAAGAAAATCATGATCAGGTTGGAATAAATAACGACTTCTTCTGCTTCAATTCCACGGAGATTTCAGCTATTTTGAAGACTTTGTTTGAAACTAGGTTGCTTCTCCAGCAGTATGAAATGCATGCCTCTTCATTCACATGTGAACTCATTGATATGAAGGATATCTTCGTCACCGGGGTCAGGACTGTTGACGTCACGTATGACCAGACTGTCGATTCTGTTCACATTTGACACTCGCATTCTGATGCATTTCAATTCGCCGGTTGTACGTCGAATATGAGCAAAACCGTGGCTTTAAGTAATGAACGATTGATCGCGTCCTTCTAGAACATGCATTGCGCTTGTTAGTATTGATGTGTCAGCGGGTAAAATATCAAGGCAACTTAAAATCAAGACTTGACGAACAGAAAATTCAGGAAATTTTGTGGGTGGCAAAATCTCAAAATCGAAATTGTGGTCCAGAAAAGCAGCGAATGCCGTGTGAATTGATTTAATCTCAAAGAAGTTCCCATTTGTGGGATCTCCATAAGACACCTGTGAAGTACAAACGGAAATACGTCAAAAGCGCTGTGTCATGTGCACAGAAATGCAATCGTTGGACACTTAACAGTAGGTCTACTGCATCAACTATGATCAGCTGGAGATTACTATGTCGTGTGACATAGTTGAATGAACATCGTTGAGCAGTAAGTTTTGGTTATCGAATGAGGAAAAGAAAATACCATCCTCAAGGTTAGAGAAACCGCAAAAACTTGGTGTAGTTAACTGCGTATCCATCGATGTGCTTTCAATTAGTAACCGGTTTAATGAAGTTGTTAGCAGAGACAATGTCTTTATTTCCTAATTTTAATTCTTTTGGCATTTATCAGCTGTATTTATTGAATAATGCTGTAGGCATTTACCGCTTCTTCCATCAATCCTGTAATAAATATAATTATCAATTTATTCGGACCATTAGGCTAATAACGACAGACTACCGGCGAATTATTCACAATCGCTGATTTACAACAAATGCCTGTTGCAGTTCATTGAATATCTAGAGAGAATGACAACGATTAAGTCAGTAAAGACACCAACACCCTTCATTCCCCGACCGCACTCGCCTGACCCAGGAATCGAACCGAAGTCCGCGGTGGAGACGAGCTCGCACCTTCTTCACTAGGCCACGCCGACCGCACTCACCTGACCCAGGAATCGAACCGAAGTCCGCGGTGGAGACGAGCTCGCACCTTCTTCACTAGGCCATGCCGACCGCACTCACCTGACCCAGGAATCGAACCGAAGTCCGCGTTCTGTTTTGTGTTAGCATTCTGATGAGTGCCTGGAACAGCTGATCATTCCAACAAGTTCAGATGAAGGCCTTTGTAGTGAAAATGTGTTGGTTTGGGACTTACAAGATAGCACCTTCCTGTGAAACTTCAGAATTGTGTCTTCTTTCTAGATCATACATCACATTTGACATCCTGCGGAGAGTGTTGAACGATTACTTCAACTTCAAAGTGAAATATGTGATGAATATCACGGATGTTGATGACAAGGTAGGTAGGAGAGCTTGCCAACTCCCTAAGCATTAACTCCTCGTGGTTTATTGTAGATCATCAAACGTGCCCGACAAGAGTATTTGTTTGGAGAATATGCCAAAACGAAAACTGATGCAGATTTCGACTTCATTGCCAAAGACGTGAGGGCAGCACTAGAAGTAAGTTAATGCCATAGATATCCGCTGTAATGCCACAGTCTGGGAGTTACTGACGCTTCCTAAATTCGCGCACGATCTTCTTGTTATTTTTTATTTGTAAATTGGCACCCAACATCAGTAAAGCCAGTTCCAGTCGGCTTGCAAGTTACAGAGCGCCAAACATCGGAAAATTCTGTTTTATGTAGATCCATTCACTTCCGAGTTTGGTACACTTAATAACGTACTGATCTAGCATTCGTTCAATCACTCAATGAGATTTGTCATTTTCATTGCTCTTTTCAGGCAGACGGCTGTCAGAGTAGGCAGAAGAGTGATTGAATGCTAGCTTTCCCGAGTTGATGTTATTGTTGCAGATCGGAACATGAAGGTCGGAAGCAGACCTGCCAACTGTCCCGATTTTATAGCCATTTTCAGCAGTCCCAATTTTCTGACAAACGTCCCGATAGTTTAATTTTTTATGTTGCAGGATTTTTACTAGTCAGTTTTTAAATAAGTCTAGCAAAATAATTCAAAAATTTGCGCTGCGCGCATTCCATATTCACATGTGTGTTGTCGTGCTCATAAGATTCCACTCGCTTTTCACAGTCATATATTATCTCATATATATTTTATGATTCCATTGTCCCAAATAGTACGTCGTATTTTAATGTATTCATGTTCAATAAAATATTCAAAATAATGTAGATTTTTTAAATATGTGATTAGTAAATCTGATTAAATATCTGTTAGTTTGCATATCTGATGATAGTGACCAGGTCTGGTATAGGTTTTGAGCTCGATGAAGTCAATCTCATTCAACAAGTTTAGAAAGTGTAGTTTTGTACTGCATGAAAAGTTGACTATCAACTTCTTTTTGCAATGCTAGGAAATGCGTATGACAACTTCAAAATTCTTTTTCTTCGTCATCTGAACAAAAGAGCAAAGGCAACATTTATTGATTATGTCAGGCGCACTAACATAGGCGATTTGCCAGTAGTGTGTTAGAAGTAATATTTAATGAGTGCCCGTCGAAATTTCATTAACTTGCTAATTGCAAATCTCAAATTTACCTCGGCATGGCTGCAACTTTAAATAGGAAGTTGTGTCGATGTTGAGAGATGTAAACTAGACCTGCTGATGATTCCTGATATTGGATGAAACACCAGCTATTCAAGTCTGTTTCCATTTTTCAACTGAGGGTGTCATAGGTGTGCAAATGGCAAATAAGCCTAGCGATGATATCAAGGTGAAATAGTCATTCATTAGTCAGTGTCGAAGGGAAAACAGTTTCATGGGAAAGCATTGCAATGAATCCATATTAACTGTTGGACAGTGTCTGTCAAATTGGATTGAATCTTGCAAAACTGCTCATTTGTCCAATAATATATCTATGAAATCTTGAAATACTACTCATAATAGCTTTGTAAGTAATACTGTGAGCTATGGACAGATTACCATGCCTCACAATGTTGAAAAATGGTCTAGAATGAAGCTAATGATTCAGGTATTGGTTGATAGATCATTTCTCAATATTGCTGAATAGGATTTTCATATATTATTTGTCCTCATAATTCAATTTTCCGCGATGCAAGCAAAAATATAGCTCTCCCTCAATTTAGACTACAAAGTTCCCGACGCGTTCGTCACGGTGGAGAGTATCAAGGGGTAAGTAAACACACAGGCAATTGGATTAAATATGAAAATGATTGGGCAGTGATGATTCACTGAAAACGATTACTTGAATTTTTTGGATAGAAGTATTTCCGTAAATCAAAAGTTGCAGTATAAATAGTTCAGTAAATCCGGTCATTCTGGAATTACGATGCGTAAGGATAGTTGGTTGCCAAGTCACATAAAAAGTAATTTTGATCTCAGTAGTATTAAATATGTGCATGATCGTTGTTCGAATACTTCCTTAGAGTCAGTTAATGTAATGGAAAAACGGCTGTATGAAGATGCATTCAAGCCTAACTCAATTACACCTAAATCAAGATCCAACCATAAAAATAATGAAAACGTTTGTGTTGATTTCATTAGTGATAGCTACTTAAGAAAAATGAATGAACTGGTCAGTAAGTATGAACCTCCTGTTCGTGTTACGTATAAACCCGGTCAAACTTCAGTTAATGGCATAAATACTGATGAAAACGAAAACAAGTATAATTGCAAACTATGCAAGGATATTGGCCCTAAATATATGTGTAGCGATTAATACATAGTTGATAATTTTGAATGTAAAATTTGTCATGAAAATTACATTGGCCAAACTTGCCGACCTTTAAAGTTACGGCATGATGAACACAGACGTAGTTTGAACTGTCAAGATCGTAAGAGTGCACTATCTGAACATAGTTTGATTGACCATGCCGATAGAATGATGAACATCGATAATTCCAGCTTTCTGTCCTAAATAAACAAAAGAATTCGATGCAAACTAGAATGGCCGAAGCACGCTTCATAGCGTTGAACAAGCCACTAATCAACCGCAAACTTGAACTGATCTAACGGGTCGTCAGTGCCCAATCATTTCTATATCTAATCCAACTGCCTGTGTATTTATTTGCCCTTTGACACTGTCCACCGTGACGAAACGCGTCGGGGAACTTTATTTTATAAAATAAAAAATATCATCTAAATTAAGGAGAGCTATATTTTTGCTAACATCACGGAAAATTGAATAATGAGCCTCCCATATATACTGCCTGACATAAAAAAAACTCCACTCAAATATATGAACTTAATTCCACTCATACTCATGAATTATAAGATAGCAATTTATATAAAACATTATATTTGAATAAATGGGAGACATTAGTACCGAGTATGTCCTCCCCGCACTGAAATGCAGCTTTGAAGTCTCATCGGCATCGAGTCGCAAAGATGATTAAGCCGATCCTGATCCAGCAATGATCATTGATCGATGAGTCTCTCTGAAAGAGCTGTCAGTGTTGATGGCGGATGATCATATGCATCTCTCACTTTCCGACCAAGTTCATCCCAAGCATGTTCGATCGGAGACAGGTCGGGGGAGCGTGAAGGCCAATGGAGGATGCGAATTCCAGATCTCACTGTCACTGTTGTTACACAATGAGCTCTGTGTGGTCGAGCGTTGTCATCCTGGAATATGAGGTTGAGTTCATTTACCGTTGGGATGACGATTGGAGATATGATATTCGATAAATATCGCTCTCCGTTCAAGATCCCATTCACAATGACTGCGACAGTTCGACCTCCGTACCAGATACCGGCCCAAATCATCACGCTACCACCACCATAGCTGTCATGCTCAGATATGCAGCAGGGTGAATACCTCTCACCAACCATTCGATGCACTCTGATGCGACCATCGTGAAAATCCAAAGTGACACGGGATTCATCCGTCCACATCACTTGACGCCATTCCTCTGTGCTCCACGACAGATGCTGCTCACACCATTCCACACGCTTTCGCTTGTGTTCGAGACCTGCGGAGAAAAAAATTGGCAGTGAAACAATGTCATTGTGTGAAATTCTCGCATTACTTAGTTAGAGGAATTCTTACAGCAGGTCGGTATGACCTCAGGCCCGCTTCTGCTAGACGGCGATATGCTGTTGGTATACTGCATGCAATTCCTGCTGCAACTTTCCAGGTGATGGCCAGTCGAGGAACACTCTTAAAGCGATTGCGATTTGCTGAGATAACCAACTTCCTATCGGTAGTATTGTTTGTCAATCTCGGTCTCCCTGATCCTTTCCTTCTTTCAACATTTCCATCATTGTTCCATCGACTCCACCACCTGCTCACAGTGGAGTGTGACACACCCAACTTCCGTCCAACAAACCTACAACTCTTTCCACATCGTAGCATTCCAACAGCCATTCCTTTTACAAACTCTGATTGCGACATTTTTGCTTCAAAATTTAGTCAGAAAGAATTGCTTGATAGTGATAAAAGGTCGAATTTGAAATGCATCAACTACGCCAAAGATATCGACAATGGACAGCTGCTTTATATTAGCATGATATGATATGAAAACATGTGCAGCAGGATAGATAACAAGTGAATTTAATCAAGGTTGCTTGCATACGAGATAAGTGAAATATTCAAACCTCTAGACCGGAAATGCAGTTTCTTGCAATGCACAATAGTGACACATAAATCGCACGCATTTTCACTTAGAAGCACCTGTCAACCACCGTATGATTGGTTTAGAATCAGTCACTGTAATTCTAAGCTTTTGGTTGGTTGTTCATGCCCCTACTTAGTTCCCTTGGATGTGCTGCGACTTTGAGCCAATTTCCATTTCAGATCTTTCCAAATGAATTTCAGACATTTCCAGATGGATTTCAAATTTCTCCTATTGAATTTCAGATATCCATCAACAATCTCAACTTTGAAGATATCTGAAATTCATTTGGAAAGATCTGAAATAGACATGGAAAAAGTGTAGTCAACTTCAGATAAACAATCTATCTCTATGTCCACGACTTGCTATTGTTTTCAATGTTCCGTTCTATTCCTTCATTATTTTATAGTGTCTGATTTCTATGCGCGGTTTAGCGCTTCCATTATAGAGGAAATGCAGAAATTGTGTAGGCGTTGCATGTCCCTATGTCGGAGAATGCCTCTAATGAAGCATTCATGTTCTTTTTAAGAAACTGAAGTCAAAATGGGAGAAAGAAAAAGACAATGACAAGAAGGAGATGTACAAGCGTGATATTGATAAACTCACGAAAGCTTTGCAGTCGGATTCTTCAAAATCGTCGTCAGAAATGCTGAAATTAGCCAAGGATTCCTTGTCAGATCTTCTCGATGAAAAGTTCGGCTCCACTGTGACTTCGAATGATGTCTTCAAAGATCTGCCCAGACGATTTGAAGCAGATTTCCACAAGGATATGGAAGCACTGAATGTAAGTCATTCTCTTCTGATATGCTGATTTTTCTAAATCAGAGCTTGAGGGAAGAGGACCAGGTGTCCCATAACAGAAGATCAAAAGCAGGCAGGATGAAGGAATATTTTTTTTCTATTCTTTTTTTGCGAAAAACGCCTCAAAATAGGTATAAAATTCTTTTACTTGTACGACGTTTTGGAAGTCTTGGTCAATTACAAATGAGCCAAATCAGGCTTTACAAACATCAAAGATCATAATACACAAAATTTAAATGTAGGCCCTAACTAATGTAAAATTTACAGATATCTATCACTACAGATGGAGGAAATACCTATAGAAATCTTATTTAACCTAGCATCTAAAAAATACATGAAGAAGAGCAAATTATATGGTTGTGCAAAAATCTATGTACAAGTGAAAAGGAATTGATGATAGAATTTCAAGAAGAGAACAAAACTATAAACTATTTTGCGGCGTTTTTCGGCGAAAAGAACAGAAAAAAGGTAAAAATGAAAGGCATGACCAAGCTTCTAAAGCAGATGAAGGAATATCCCTATCTATGTCAGTTAAAACGTCAATCATCTTCCGTCATACATATATCATTTTATGATCTTAGATTACAAAATGTACATCAATCATAGCATTTGAATTTCAAAGATATGTACATGTAGCTAGATCATACGGATTCATTGCACCGTAGAAATAATGCTGTTCATTGCGAAACATGAAAGCATAGATATTGTAGCAACTATCACCACAACTGTGTCCCTTTCAGGGAGTTAGTTTGTAACGAAATTGATAGGGGGATGTTTACATAGAAATGCAACATAACAGTCACTGAGCTTGGATTAAACATGGACTAAGTAGATAACAAAACATAGAAATTATGAACAAAATGCTAAACAATTATACACAAACAAATAAATATTCAGTTGTCATTGGAATCATGATTGATGTTGATAAAATAATCAGAAATATTAAATTCTATGGAAGAATCGCTCAGTTTCTAGATCCAAAAAGTGGAGCAGTTCGATTGTTATCCGTCGATCTGTCAAAAGCTTTCGATAGACTTACCCGTGCCTCGATTTTAGAGGCCTGTATTAACTTGAAATCCCAATCCAGGCCTACAAATGGATTTCAAGTTACCAGGAGAATAGATATTAACGTGTTCACAGCGGTGATCAATTGTCAAGCAGGACCAAGATTAGCTGTGGGGTGCCTCAAGGAAGCATAATTGGTCCTATTCTGTTTTGCATGGCCACTAACTCACTTCAACCAGTCTGCAAGAACTCAGAAATAATCAAATATGCCGACGACATTACGTTGCTTCACTTCGTAAGAGAAATTTCTGATGATCATCTTGAAGCGGAGTGGGAAAATCTGTCAACAACAAAACTTTTTCTTTTGGAGATATTGTGTCTATGGATGGTCGGCATCTCATTACTGTGTCAGAGATGAAGACTCTTGGATGTACTTTATCTGATAACATGAAATGGAACGATCACATCGATTTCATTGTGAGGAAGGCATCGCGAAGGATTTATCTGGTCATCAATTTGAAACGAGCTGGTTGCAATCCGAACTTGATTTACAACGCTTATTGCTCGTTTATCTTTTCAGTAATGGTTTACGCTTTCCCAGCTTTTTGCAATATTCCTAATTACCTCAGGAATAAATTGCTTCGCATTGAAAAGCGTGTTTTAAGAATTATTGAAGAGCCTATCATAAGGAAGCCTCTGTATGTCGTGATTCATCCGCGCATCTTTTAGTTTTGAAAGAATTGATCAACTCGGTGCATTGCTAAAGAGTTCTGGAGTCCCACAGCAGTCGAGTTCAGATTATCTCGTGGTTAGGAATCTCCATCATGTTTTACAACTTTCTGAAGTGAAGTGTTACTCGCAATATTCGGTAATGTCACCATCACTGAAGCATTCTTGGTGAGGCAAAGGTTCTGTTAATTATTTTGTCTTGATTTTCTCTTCATGCCACGCATCAAAACGGCTTTGAAACCTTTGGTTTCTTTTCGTCTCTTCATTTACAATGATTCTGCACTGATAATCACGAGTACTACATCCTTTGTGACAAATCGTCCGTACTGGGTCGTTTCCTGCTTGGTATGCGCATTAGGCTTGATTTGGTATGAAATGCACTAATTGCTTGGTGATCTTGAACATGCTCATCGAATTGAGACATTTTCTTGGATCAAGGCTTCCAACAAAATCAACAGAATAGCATCAATCAAGGGACTGATTGAATACATTCAAAGTCGTCTACATCCTTCGCAATCTGCAGCCTGCTCACTTTGGAAATCTTTTGAAGAGCTTGAACTCTATATCATGGTCAGTTTTAGACATCTAGGTTCCCCGGGAGTTATCTAAAGAACTCTCGCTTGACATAGAGATCCAGGAGCGGCATTTTGCGTGATAGATAGAGATGTAAATCAAATAACGTGCGATTTCTCGGGAGATATCAAGGTTATTCCCTTAGGCATTCGGGAATTACCGTAGATATCTCCCTCGAAATAAGTACGTTATTTGATGCATAACTAAGTGATTGTGTAGCACTGTGGTGAATGATTATTGCTTCTATGATAAAATTTATGCTTTCCAAAGTGTAAAAATGTTTCCATTGGAATACACCGACACATAGAATTGTCATCCTTTAAAACGGTGAAGTCTACGGAAATCTCAACAAATACCATTGTCACTGAGTAAGTAGGGTTGTCAGCCGATATTTCACATGTCAATGTTCTATGAAAGTCGTTTATATATCTCCAAATACAAATTAGACGGCCTTAATTGCATGATTAAGGCCGTCTAATTTGCTATGTAATACCATTAAAGTAGGAGCACTTCACCATCTACCTTCGCATTCCCAGTGAAAATGGTATTGAGGTGATTCCTATGGTTCATAATTTGGACTCGTAGACATTTCAAGCTTGACATACTTTAATGTTCTCAGCTGCATGGGTTATGTAGAAAACATAGAAGTAGATAATAGTACACTAGAATGGAAGTTTGATATCTTGCCTATATGCAATGATGGCACATGGAAAAATCTATGGTTTGTGGATCAGATTCGATCTAAAACATTGTATCATAGTCAAACTATTTGCCAAGTTGGTTGTGGAAGTTGTTGACAGCAAATTGCAGGATTTTCATGAAGAGAATTGCAAGTGAGATGGCGGCATTGTTTCATGTGAAATAGCCTACTATTCCATGGATTAATAAACTGTGTCTGTTTGTAGCAGTCACTGACAACTATTCTGCAATTTTTCAACACTGGAATACGAATTAAAAATTGGTTCACGGAGTCATAATTGAAAGTGGTCGGTGTACTGTTTGTAAGAACATCTGAAGAATTCACAGATAGAAAGTCTAATTATTGGATAATTTCTCATTCCAACGGTCAAGAGACCTGGCGCTTTTCTGGAATAAACACACTGAAGGCTTCTTTAACGACAATCATTTATCAGATAAATGAAATGTTGTTGGAACTTTTCAATTAATCACTAAATGATTAATATGACATAGTGTGATGATATTTTGGAAGCTGATATTCGAAAGCATGCAAAGGTTTTGAAAATTGTTCAAATATAGTAAACAGAGGAATCCTTCAAATTAAAATGAATACTCTGAGATTTCTTGGCCTCTGATTTCAAGCTGAAGTTATGCATGCTCTGTAAATCGACATTACAAGTTGCATGTGTCTGATTATACTCTTGATAGATTATAGGAGCGATATTTCAAAATGATGAACGTACAGAACGTTTTAAAGGATTTCCTTCTTTGTCATCCTGTCGCCGCAGTATTTTGTAAATTCACTATTGCTTTGTTGCACATGATCTTTGGACTAGGGCCAACAATGCAGATCAAGAATTGGCCTGATAAATATAAATGCCAATCAGAAAACATGGAAACCAGCTCGTACAATTTGCATTTTGCCCCAACTAAGTTCCCCCGGCGTGTGCCATAATTTTCATGCAATTTCTATTCTAGGACTTTCTATGGTATTGTTAATTTCTATGGTAGAAAATTATCACAGATTTGAGTCTTCTACAGATCAAAATCTTGGATTTTTGATGTCATAGAGTTTAGGTTCAGTAACAATGCATAATTACTTTTCAAATGATCAGCTTAAATCGTCCGGTACTACGCGCCGACCAAGCTGTCATTTGAAAGGCAATATATCTTCATTGACATCTACAATTCCATAACAAAAAGAGACAGATTTTTGACAGCCACAGAGATCGGATGTCATAGCTATCTAAGATGGCAAAGATAGCTAATAATCCGACCTTTATGTTGACAGATACAGCACTTATTTACACAACAAGTGCAAAGTATCCATCTTTAGTGCATTTCTTCAAGGATGAAAAGTAGTTTCTTTACATTATCTACCTCTCGGAATTATAACGCTTGTTGTACTGATTTAGTGTCTCCTGGCTCTGATGCGAATATTGATGTACCTGCGATCTTAACTATTGAATAATGCTAAGACGACAGTTGTAGAAAGAAGTACAGTTGGCCGAAAAAGAAACCGGAAAAAAGCGGCTACGCCTTCTTGTCGACCAAGTGGATTCAGAAATGAATGAATTATGTCTTTGATTCCTGAGCCTCTGCGGAAACAAAGTCTCTTCAACACTTTAACTGTTGCAGTGTTGATAATTGTGCGCTTGGTTGGATTTGAGCGTCCAGGATTAAGCGGTCGACTTAATATCTTAATGTACTTAATATCTTGATGTATAATCAAGGCAATGAAGTAGATTCATAAGATCACTATATTTCATCTAAATTGGTACAATTTACTGTGTTACACTTTAAACCTTCATTAATTCTAAGTCAAAACGATTCTAAAGTAGTCATGCTTGTTTCATCGGTAGTTCAGATCTCTTGAGTTGTATGAAGACTGATGTATGGAATCTGTTGTTTGTTTTTCGTATCATCTAATTGAACATCTAGTGTAGTGATATTGACGATGTGGTAACGTGATGAAGTTGGAGAGAGAGAGAAGAATTCAGATATTAAACTTCAATTTCTTGTAATTAATTAAAACTTGTATTCCATCAAACGAAGCAAAGTCTTGTAACGATCGCATTGGTTATCCAATGATTTTCACATCTCAGCATTTTCATGTATGTTTTGAATATGAATGTTGTACACTACAACGACCAGACTCTGTTGAAATGTATCTCATCATGCAACTTGCTGGAAAAGAGCTGCTGATTTAATAAGTCATGGCTGAGTCTTCTGTTTATCAACACATGCATTCGGTGGGATCCAAGACAGCGGGTCTGCGCTAGTAGGAGACATTTTAAACTAATTGTAGCCATAGACTTCTCATAACTGGCCTACTTCAATATAGAGGCAATAACCAATTCTTTCAAAATCGAAGATCTGCCGCATTATTGCATGCAACAACAAAGTATTGCTGTGAAAACTAAGGTTGGGTGCCCACCGATCTCTCTCTGTCTCTGAGTGTCCAACCCTGCAGAACTGGTTGTATGCATGTTAGATTGAAGTATCGGCCCTCCATGTTTCAGATTCAATACCCGGATGTCCTCCTTCGAGTCAGCGATGTTGTACCGGAGATCGTGGAGTATTGTCTCAAGTTGATCGATAACGGATTCGGGTGAGAACCTGTGTGTTGACCTGTGTCATTTTGTGTTGGAAACCAGTGAACAGTGATAGCTCAGTTGATTAGGGGAGAATCAGGACCGGGATTTTCATTGATTTAGACCGGACGTTGCACATAGTGATTTACCGTCAGCCCAACATTGTTTGGAATATTTAATGAAAAGCCTTTTTGAGGTTAGTTGTAGGAAGCCGCTGCAACAGTTTCATTGCAAGGAATTTCTGTTTACTTTCTTGGTAGAGCAATAAGCATTCCATGTAGTGAAGTCGATGGAGAATACTTCTACTTATGCGTTTAATGTCCGTTTTCTCCGACTTCGTAGGGTTGGACGATTTTTCCCAATGCTTTCCTAGAGCGCCAGCGTTGACGATCGTTGGCGTCATCCGGTTTGAGACCATTCTGCATGAGATCAGCGGCAACAGTCACTCTGTCTTCCGAGGTGGATCTGTTCGTCTTCTTGCGAGCTACTTTCCATGTGAACACTTGGTGGACGCAGTCTTCGGGCTCTTTTCGCATTTGACCGGGCAATATGGCATTTACAATGTATCATTTGTTTCAGAAACTGATTCTTTAAAGCATGCCTTCAATAGTCAATGCCTTCGGGTCATTTATATTGCCGCGGAATGCTGACCTCAAGAACTCATTGCGCCTGCGTTTGCGGTCACGTCACCCGGAATGTCGCAATAATCCGCCATCAATCTACAATCCCACTCAAGCCTGGCCTGAGGAGTGGCAGATGTGTGAGTCCTACAACAAATCACTGATTGACAATTCAACAGCTGAAGTGCCGGACTCTGACCTCCTCCGGGCCAAGTGGACTCTTCTCAAACGACTGAGGGCAAGCGCTGGGCCATGTCGCAGCTCTGTGCACCGCTGGGGTGCTCGTCAATCCCCGCTGTGCGACTATGGTCAGACTCAGACAATTCATCATATTGTGGAGGTTGCTGGTGTTTGTACCGGCATGTTGTACGGCAGCGAGACTTGGGCCAGGTCATCAGAGTCATCAGAGGCGTCTTGAAGTGAATGCAATGCAAATGGTCCGTTGGATGGGCGGAGTCTCTTCCCGCGACCGCATTTCCAATGAAGAGCTCAGAAGAAGACTGTCACCGCAGCCTATCGATGACTATAAGAAGACGACGCCTAAGATGGTGTGGTCATGTGGAGAGGAAAGATGAATGTCAGTGGGTTAAGCGCGTGCGGAAATAGCAAGTGGATGGTAGCCGTCCAAGGAAGACATGAAGCGAAAACATCAACGAAGACCTTCGAGCGGTCAGGCTCTGTGTGGAAGATGCAAGCGAACGAGCGAAGTGGAGAACTGTCATAGAACCGTCGTACCCAACATGATGAAACAATCGACGTTAAATGGCAGTAAGTGGAGGACTACCCTATCACAGCTCCCGTGTGGCGGCCTCGCAGAACTTCATTCTGCCTCTGAAGCGGCCAGTATTTGGCTGGCTGGTGTTCATTTCTAACTGTACCTTCTGACGCTTTACCTAGTCTTTGACTTGTCTTGTTATGCATACGAATATATACAAGTCTTTAAATAAAATATTACAAGTTATTAGGTCACCGAGATAATATCACTGAAGTCACAAATCAATTCTGAAGGTCACTTGCATTGGAAGTAGCTACGTAATAAAATACACAATAGATCCATGAATGACAAATCTAACAACGTATTACATGGAGCTTGCCCTTTCATTCATGAGAGTGCTAAAGTCAGACTTCTTTATTATAATTGATTCCAGAAATCTAGGGTATTCAGTACAGGCAATGATATCGAAATCTTCTTTCTTTGGTGGATGGACATGCATGCTTATTTCGGTTGGTGTTGGATACGTTTTCAAATGTTCGTTGATTCTGGTAGCAAAATGGCGGATAGAGCTGCCCACGTAACACTTTTCACAGTGATCACATGTGAAATTGTACACAACATTAGACGTTAACTCGGGCACAACTTTCTCCTTATTAGAGAAAAAAACCCAGTTTTCATGGTTTCAAAAACGGGGCGAACTTTCATGACAGGCGGTAAAAGCTTATTGATATCTTTGACACGAGAATGAAGATTTTGTTCACTCTCCGAAATGTAGGGGAAGCTCCATGTTATAAATTTGAAGTCGTCATGAGCGTTTGGTCGAGCAACGTTGGCTTTGTGTCTTGCCTCAACTTTTTCTCGCATGCTCAAAATAGTTCTTTCAAAAAATCCGCTTTTTTGAAAAGAGCTTGAATAGCAGAAACGGATTTTTGATAATTATTAGGATTGGAATTCAATTTCAAGGCACGATAAAAAAGAAGCGGAAAGTTATTTATATTGACTGCTTGCTTACAAATTACATCTACATGTAGTGTACAAGTTGACATCTGACAACTCCACTCACTTCACTTCACTTCTCGTTTTACGTCCTTCTTGTCCCATTGCTTGAGGTTGGACGGAGTTTGATGGCTCGCTTCCACTGGTCCCGATCTTGGGCAAGGTGCTCGCTGATGTTGAGGGCATCCAGGTCTTCTTGAACGCAGTTTCGCCATGATTTCTTTGGTCTTCCAACTGGGCGCTTTCCCTCCACCTTGATGGATTCCACTCTTCCGATGACCTTCTCTTCCGCTCTCCTGACATGACCAAACCATCGAAGCCTCCTCTGTTGAATTCGGTTCCTCAGGTGTTCCTCAGATCTACATATAGTGTACAAGTTGACATCTGACAACCAGGATACAACATTTCTACCATTTGATATCTACAATGTACTTATCCGGCAATATTGCAATCCTTTGAAATAACACCGCAGTTTCCAGGCAATATCACAGAGTGGGTAATAATGTCGTACTGCCCGTAGACTTCGAGCGATAATGCCAACCCTCGGGTCATATGGCATTATGGCCCTCTTCTATATGGCTTTATCCATCTAATAATGCATGCATATAACTTCCAGTTGC
>CAJQUW010017013.1:0-42500 GCA_907163375.1 Prostheceraeus crozeri | reverse complement strand
GTAAAACGCTGTTCATGATTTCGACATGTTCCTCATCAAATCAATGATTCGGCCGCCAGAGCGAGTGTCTGCAGGAATCGAAACTATCCCAAAGGGATGTAAGTACATGTTATGATACTGCGCGTCTGCCGAGTTCTGTTCGGTTCCACTTCTTTTCAGACATTTAATGGGAAAAGGTTTTCACTCAAATGACTGTGTTTGTCTGATGAAGTGAGGCGTATTAATGGTAGAGCAGTGGCGGGCGTGATTGCGAATACTCAAATTCAGTGATTTGCATTATTTTGAACTTTGGACCATCAATTTCATTATAAATTTGATGATTTTCATTTAATTTGAGACGACATGGCCTTAGATTGTAAGCATGCACCGCTTCTTCCGTCAATCCTGCAACTGCATCAGTTAGCTCAAACAATCACAAAATATCAAATCAATGTGCAGGTTACATAAGGATATAATTGTTACCGGGTTTGGTAGTTCAGTATTTCATGATGAGGAAAGCAGCTCATGCTGGTTGATATTACCAAATTATTATCAAAAACCAGGCAAATTGGTATCCTGGAGATCTTTCGTGTCACCTTCGGTAGACATCATCATGCGAATGAGACACAATTGTCATCAAGTTACCGACTAATACAGTTCAGACATGCGCGAAGAGAGGCGTAGACAGAGATTGTCAACTGACATGAATACCAAAGATATCGGAAATACGACTAGTAGTATGGAGGATATACCGTATATCTTCGAGGGGGTCATGTTGCTTCTACCCGGGTTAATTACATCAAAATGTATCGGTAAAAACACGATATCAACCATAGCATTCGGTGAATCTGCATAAAGTTACCGGCCTATTATATGACGGCTCTCGCTACTGTTAGTTCAGTATACCGTAGTTTGTATCTGTCTTACACACTGCCTGATATCTGGAGTAGCCGAGGTATTCTTGTAGCATGCTTGCTCTAACATCATTATTCAACAGTAAAGTTCGTATCTATCTTTTGTCTAATTTCAGTTGCCCGTCTTTATATACTTAGTATACGTAAGTCAGAAACCCACTCGCTACAAGGAATTACGAAAAAAGGAAGTATTCCAGTTATGAAAAATCTGTCTATCGGTGGTTCTAGAAAACAAATCTCTTGCACAGTACATGCTTGTAAAAGACAATCTTCTTCTTCTAAAATCCCAGTGGGAACTGACAACATGATGTCCATCAATGCCACTTGAGACTCGTGGACATCTTTCTTCACAATGGCGTTTTCGTGCTCCTTCATCCTGGTATCTAGTTCATAGTGTTCATATAAATCAAGCATGAATAAGTTAAATATAAGTTTGTTTTTCAAATCCAAATTCAAAACTTCCCTTATATATCATTACTCCTAGTCGCCGACAACTTTCAAAACCGTTCAAAAGTTCTCCCGTCATTACATACTACATAGCTCGCTACCCTCCCTTACTAATCATAGCATTTCACGATACATAGCTCAAACAGAACCTCTATAAAGCCAGCTCAGATATCTAATGAGATGCAATCCATCTCTACATGTGTGCTAGGCGGTGAAAACTCCAATAGGGAGGAAAACGCTGAGCACACATGCCTTCATATTACTAAATAATGATAAATGAAGGCAAAACAGGTACAACAGCTGCTGAGAATTACATAAAGTTCACATCATTGATCTTCTTCTGGCAGGTTTCACCGATGTCATGAAAAGAAAACAGAAGAACCGTTACCATTCGGGCAGATATTTCAGTAATGCAGTCCTTTAGTGTGTGGGGATTCCTTCAGGATTCCCATAGAGATTTGCTGTGGTTTTGGGAAGCTGAATCGCGTCACACGGTAAATCTATCTTATCCTAGCTGCACGTTATCTCAGGTGCGAACACCCTCGCAAAGGAGGGCTTACGTAGGTGTCAAATTCTATCCAGAGCAGCTATCTCACATGTTGAAAGAGTGACTCCTCCTCATCATGTAAATTTCATTGAGAAGTCACTTTGCAAGGAAATCGGACGATTGATTCCGTTCCACGATGAATCGAGGAGAACCGATGAACTCGCGTGTTCAGGTACCTTCATCTATGACGTTTAGGACGTGCAGATTCTACAAGCATCTTCATATCACGCAAACAGGCTGATTCTAATTTCACATGATCATGTTCTCATACATACATCAGAACTTGTTGTTATCAATCAATGGTGCTTGGAGGGAAGACAGTGACCACGCTCAAGAGCCAAGTCATCCGCAATAACGCAGCATCTCTTGTTCTGCCAACAGACCTTCGACAGAATCGTTTCGTGTCTCAAAGCAGTGTGATACCAGTCTTGGCCTTCACATAACGGAAGCTGTGTGCATTCGCTTTAACAAGCCGTCATTGTGTGTCCAAAAGGAGGCTCTGTTTGATTGTCAGCTGATTCCGCAATCATTTTATTATTCATTTTTTCCCTTTGTTTATTTGTATTAAATTTTATCTTTTTGGTATGTTTTTGTTATAATTTCTCCAAAAATTCTTTTCTAATGTTTCCATAGCATCATGCTGCATCTTCTTTCTTTACTTTCGGTATTCACATCAATTGACTTTGTCTTCCCCTCGTTTGTCATGTTTCTCACTCTCAGACTACTTTCAAGTTGATTTGGATGCGTTCATCCTCTGTTATCTTGTCAATCCCATTACTTTTTCATTCTCAGTATCATCAACCGTTCTGTGCCTTTGTTACTGAGTAAGTAGGGTTGTCAGCCGATATTCCACGTGTCATTTTTATGGAAGTCGTTCATATAGCTCCAATTCCAAATTAGACGACCTTAATTGCATGATTGAGGTAGGAGCATTTCACTGTTTATCCAAGCATTCCCAGTGAAAATGACACTGAGATGATTACTGTGGTTCACAATTTGGATTAGTAGATATCTCAAGCTTGACATGCTTCAATGGTCTGAGCTGCATGGGCTATGTACAAAATTATCATAGATTTGAGTCTTTTACAGATCAAAATCTTGAATTTATGCTGCCATAGAGTTTAGGTTCAGTAACAACCATAGAAGTGGATAATAGTACACTAGAATGGAAGTTTGATATCTCGCCGATGTACAATGATGGCACATGGAAAAATCTATGGTTTGTAGATCTGCTTCGATCTAAAACATTGCATCATAGTCAAACTATTTGCCAAGTTGGTTGTGGAAGTTGTTGACAGCAAATTACAGGATTTTCATGAAGAGAATTGCAAGTGAGATGGCGGCATTGTTTCATGTGAAATAGCCTACTATTCCATGGTTTAACATACTGTGTCTATTTGTACGAGTCATTGACAACTATTTCCAAATTTTTCAATATTGGAATACGAATTAAAAATTGGTTCACAAAGTCATAATTGAAAGTGGTCGGTGTGCTGTTTGCAAGAACATCTGAAGAATTCACAGATAGAAAGTCTAATTATTGGATAATTTCTCATTCTAGCGGTCAAGAAACCTGGCGCTTTTCTGGAATAAACACACTGAAAGCTTCGTTAGCGACAGTCATTTATCAGATAAATGAAATTTCGTTGGAACTTTTCAATTAATCATTGAATGATTAATATGACATAGTGTGATGATATTTTGAAGGCTCATATTCGAAAGCATGCAAAGGTTTTGAAAATTGTTCAAATATATTGAACAGAGGAATCCTTCAAAGTAAAATGAATACTCTGAGATTTCTTGGCCTCTGATTTCAAGCTGGAGCAATGCATGTTCTGTAAATCGACATTACAAGTTGCATATGTGTCTGATTATACTCTTGATAGATTATCGGAGCGATATTTCAAAATGATGAACGTACAGAACGTTTTACAGGATTTCCTTCTTTGTCATCCTGTCGCCGCAGCATTTTGTAAATTCAATATTGCTTTTGTGTACATGATCTTTGGACAAGGGCCAACAATCCAGATCAAGAATTGGCCTGATAAATATAAATGCCAATCAAAAAACATGGAAGCCAGATCGCACAAGTTGCATTTTGCCCCAACTAAGTTCCCCCGGCGTGTGCCATAATTTTCATGCAATTTCCATTCTAGGACTTTCTATGGTATTGTTAATTTCTATGCTTGAAAGGTAATATATCTTCATTGCTATGTCATTCTGTCGTAAAGAGACGGCGTGAATTCGGGTCAAATAAATCCTACAATGGACTTCCGTGTTCTCAACGTACTATTTCACGTGGCGCATGCAAAGAGGCTATTGCTGGCATAGGCACTGGGTAGTTCTTTCACTGCTTTTCTCCTCCATTCTTCTCTGTTGGAGAGGTTGCTGTCAGTATGAATACATGAAATGACCTGAAAACATTAGTACTTCTCACCAGGTCAGGGCAAACGTGGACAGATATCATTTTACAGAAACCTTCATCTGCGTCTCATTGACTTTGCACGTTCTTTTCCTTTCATTCTCCTGTCCGGCATGAACAGGAACCGTGCAGACTCAGCACAGTCGTAGAGAGTCCTCATACTGACGGCCTGACTGATGACACAAAACATTTCCTATTTTCAACGATTTGTCACTAGAACCTGTATTTCAAGACTGATTCATCAAACACATTATTCAGTCGCTGGCGTCCACCGTCACTTCAGCTGCACCGTGTAGACAAAGCAAAGACCGTGAAGACAAAGCACAAGAGCACAAGTTGGTCGCGTGAGGGTCCATCAGTGGCGTATGAATAAGGTCACTTGCTGTCACCTGCTTCAATGAAGAAAAAACGCTGATCTTCTTTTGAATAGATCATCAAAGTCGGTGATGGTGCGCCTTTCTAGCCTTGAAAGGAAATTCGCAATGTCTTCTATTGTCCGTGACCTGTTATTGAGATGCCAGTTGATTTGCAGCTGAAGAACCTCTATCATGAGATGGTTAGAGGTGATGATTAACACCTGCTGCTCTTTGACAATCCTGCTTCACACGATGCCCATCCGGAGAATGATCATTGGGGAATGCAGTCCCGTGCTGCCTGGGAGTTCGGCAAATATCCAAGTCACGGCATTCAGGAGGTGTCGGACAGTCTGAAAGTAGGCCTGAATTTCCCTCTCTACGAGCTGTCCATTTCTCCGGTTATAATTTCAACTGAAATGTTGGTTTCCGGTTTTGCCGTGGACATTCCTGCACCTTGCGACTTTCTCTGAGATGGTTTTATCAAGACCAGGTTGACCAGGTACCCCAAAATCTTCATGAGAGAGTATTTGAATTCAGTCAAACAGCGTACAGAGATGTTGATTGAAACTTCCCGGTCATGGGAACCGCACAGCATGTTAGGAATGATCAGCTCATGTTGATATTGATAACGTCTATACTCGGATTTGTATGCGTCAGAAATATTGATAATTGAAATTTTATGCAATCAATTGGTTCTCATACGATGATGAAAGTCATCCCAGTAGCCATTTATAATAGAATATAATGCTTACTAATTTAAATTATTAATCAAAGTAGTCCTAATGAGGACTGATGGCGTTCTCCAATCCGCAAGTGTACAAAGGCAATGCTACTGTAACCATTGGATTAATCAGTTCTTAAAAGAACTCAATGTAGCTTTCTTGTGGCAACGAATTAAAATTGATCAGCTTTGGCCCAATATCTGGTAAAAATGGAAATCTTTAAGACTTGTAACACTACTCATTCTTATTGTTAATATACTAATACCATAGATTCCAAACACTGCCGTATACACGTTCAAAACAGACGTCTAATATGCTGTACCGACTGCAGATGCTGGCAGTGGAAATAGAATAAGACAATGTTCACCATAGGTTAAGGAAATATAAAATGGATATTATAAAACAACAGGAAACCGATGAATAGAAATTGGAAAAGTGGAGGTAAAATATGGAAATACAACGATGCTACTACACCGATTACAAGTGAACTATATCTGACACTACACAAAGTGGATAATGGTAAGAGTGGATAAGTGGAAAGTGGATAATGGAGGTAAACAATAGAACTACAATGACACTCTACTACACCGAAAGCAATGAAACTATACACACTATACCTAAGACTGCACATGGAAAATACTATTTCTTCACTTGAATTTGTTATCGCCAGTTTCTTCATCCGTCTATAATACTTCATGTAATCCCACATTTCTTCATTTGAATTACAATACATCGACCACTACTTCAGCTACCGATTAAGGGATATAAAACACAATACTGCAGTCCGTCAGTCATCAGCAGGTACTCGTCTAGTTGTGTTTCGACCCCTAACCTGTAATAAATTGATTGTAATAACTGAGCAGTCATTGAATTCTTGAATTTTCGTATGAGGATTTCCGTCGTGCAAGATGATTAGCAGAACGATCTGTCTACCATCCAAGGAGGTTAGCATATCAAATACGTTTCCATTGGTGTGAAAATGTTGCTATTGCACAAAATACTTTGAAAATCCAATAGCTCTTCAAGTGCATTTAGCATTTCATTTACATCCGTCTTTAAATAAAATGAGACATGAGAAATATTTGGTGATGCTTTACGAATGTTCAAAATGTTCTGTAACTTTATATTATGGAGAACACATCCAGCGGCACCCATGTTTTGAGTCACAGCAGCGTCTCCATGAGGCTAAAAGAGAAACATTGCTCAAAAGAGGCTCTCCAACATCTTTTTAATCTATGAATTGATATCAATTATTGAAAATTCAATTAATTTGTTTTAATACTAGTTGATTTCTGATGCAGATCTATATGATTTAGCAAGATGATGTGTTGTAAGCAGCATTTTTCACGTAAGCGACGTTTTCAAATTTGTGTAAAATCCGTAGAAATGAATCAATCGTTACAAAACTTTAAGCACTCGTGAGTGAGGATGTTTTCTACCTACATACCAAAACTTGTCCAAATTGGACAAGTACTTTTTGAATTAGGGGCGATAACTTGAAGTGAACCGTTGCTGCATCTTGATCTGATTTCTTATGACCTCGTCGTCTGAGCAGAAAGCACTTGAGGTCAACAAAGTCATTTCCCGACAACTCGTGAAGCGATGATGACCAGACCACATCCCTTATATTAATATGCTTGGCTTAATGAAGGTGTGGCAAGGTAGTGGTCGTGGGAAGATTTCAAATAACAGTGGATGAGACGAAGAGGGATAGAGAACACTGCACACATGAGTAGCAATAATGCGTCGAACAGACGAAGTCAGATCAAGGAGCAGACTTCGCTACACTTCACGTAATCGTCTCTAATGCAAAAAGTGCTTGTCCCATCTGCGTGAAATTTTGTATATGGGTGGAAAATATACTCAACTTCGTGCATCTGAAGTTTGGTGACGATTGATTCATTTTTGCAGATTTGAGACAAATTTGAAAACCTGGGGGGATAACCCATAAGTACCCAATTTGGATGAATTGAATGAGTCGAAATGACAGAACTATTCTATCTTTAATATAGCATCAATTTGCAATTATTTCTTTTGACAGTTTGGCTTTTAACCTTACAATTTTAACCTTATGGCTGCAACTTTAAATAGGGAGTTGTGTCGATGTTGAGAGAGGATGTTGATGAACTAGGCCTGCTGATGATTCCTAATATTGGATGAAATGGCAGCTATTCAGGTCTGTTCCCATTTTTCAACTGAGCAGGGTGTCAAAATTCTTCAACAATTTCTGCTCTTGGTCTTCCACCCTCCGCGCACTCACGCTGCAATGCTTCAGTTCAAATGATCTTATCTGAATGTCAACGCTCTGACGTTCACCTTGATGCATTTCAATATAGAGTGGACTTAACAGATATTCCGTTAATTGTTACATTTCATTGTTAAGTCGTATATTTTTCGTTATTTATTATACTCTTTTTCTGTTTTGTTCTCCTCAATCCGCAAGCTTTTAATACGATCGATTGCATTTTCATTTTTTCTAGAAATATAATGTAGCCGTCTGATGCATATCTTGGTATTTTTTATTTGGAATCACCTGCGCCTTAAAAATTCAACCAATTTCACGCCACTTTTCAAATTTTTTTCTTCAATTATATTAATTTTATGGTGTGTAAGCTCCTTAGCCACAGAACTTCGTGTAGATTTTTCCCGGAATTTTCCTATAAATTTGACGCGTGCATTCGAGTAAAATTCCTTGCAGAACTAAGTCACCAACTATCCTATTCTTGCAGACTACTATTGTTTAAGTGTCCAATAAGTCACGTGGTTACAATCTGCAACGAAGAAAAGGTTATTTAAATACTACGTATGAACAATTAAGCAATAGTTAATGTTAGTTAAATATCTTTAAGAAATAAGAGCTACCATTATAACCTAATGTTCGGTTAAGCAATGGATTGCTACTAAAAATTTTTATAGATTCAACAATACTAATCTCAAAGTCCGAGTTTCCACGGTAAATGATTTTAAAGCAATCATTATAGTTACGAAAACAATGGCTACATTGTTCTATGTGTTTTGCAATGGCACTATTGCCACTTAAGTGTTCAAGTTTACGTTGATGCAGACGTCTTTTGGTTTTGCCAATATATTGGCAATCAGGATCAACCTGACATTGAAAGCAATAGACAAGACGCGATTGCATGTCTGGACCTAACTTACTTTTAAGGGAGAAATATCTTCCAGTTTGAACGAGGTCATAACAACCTTGCATTCCAAGTTAAGTTTACGAAATATTTTTACTAACTTATTACTAAATTTCTGTGATGCATAACCCACGAAGTGGATTTTGATTATTTTATTGAAGTCATTATCAATTGTTACGCGTGAAAAATTGTTTAATTTACGACCTAAAAATTTGTTAATTGTTAATTGAATTAATTGCAATGGATAGCCATTTCTACTTGAGATATTGGTAATTTTACTGCATTCATTATGGAATAGATTCCAATTGGTGGATACATTGTAAGCACGATGAAGCATGCTTAATACTAGTGTGTTTTTCCAATTGCGAGGACATTAGGTTGAACATTAGGTTATAATGGTAGCTCTTATTTCTTAAAGATATTTAACTAACATTACCTATTGCTTAATTGTTTATACGTAGTATTTAAATAACCTTTTCTTCGTTGCAAATTGTAACCACGTGACTTATTGAGCACTTGTCAATTAGATCTCCACCGTCTACTATTGTTTAACTTGAGTTCTATAAACATCTAAGACTAGGCTTTATTCATCGCCTCCTATGTAGGCATTAATGACCAACTACATGAAGCAATTAAGCTATTGTTCCCGGTCACGGTGTAGCGTTTTTCCCTTTATCCCTCTCTAGTCTGATGAGCGCGCGTGCACCAAAGGGAAGATGGTGACCCGGAACGACAGGCGTGCACCGAGCAGCGCAATAGTTGATTGGCTCACACCCATGCGTACAATTCTCCTTACGCAGCGGCGTTTGTTATGCACTCGTGCAGCGCATGTAGTTGCTTGCTCATGTAGTTGCACTCGTTAGCTTCATGACTTCAAGTCTGTATGACAATTGCGTCGTTCTTAACTCCGCGCATCTTCCGAAGATGATTGTGGGCCTATGCATGGACTTCTAAATATAGCACCTGGACGGATAGCTGAAAAAATCGTGTTGTCGCACAAGACAACTTGAGGCGATCGTTGTATCTCATCACATTTCGCAAGTTTTATGAAGAAATTAACTGTTTTATCGGCTATGGTATCGAGTTACGCACACCTGCTGACAGGAGCGGCGGAACCGGGGGGTTTTTTGGAGGGCAAAAAATTTAATCGATAATTTTAAGCTTTTCATTCAAATTGTTATAACAATTGTTATCATAAAAGACAAGCAATGAGGCTCCAATGAGTTCTGCCAGTGCAGAACGAACATTTTCTTCTCTCAGAAGAACAAAATCAGACTTGCGAAGCAACATGACTGAGAAAAGATTGAACAATTTGTTAGTACTTTCAATTCATAAGAGACGCACTTGATGAATTGTCAGTGGAGGCTATAGCAAAAGAATTCACATATGGAAACAAGCAGAGGCTTTCCTTTTTGGAAAATTTTGAGTTTTTGAATAAGTTTGTACACACTAGTCTTATCATTACACTAATTTTGTAAAACTAGCTTTGTTTTATTTAATCACACACGCTTATAGTATCACCTATTAAATATGTAGAACGACTCGTCATCTTGTGATTGCAATAACCCTTCAAACAGGCATACATGTGCAACAGTCAGAATTCCCAAATATGACAAAAACGTTTTTGTAAGCTTCAACAATTACTTCGATGTTAAGGAAGTTAGAGCAAATTAAGTTGCAACTAGAAATACACACTCAAATTAGTGAATGAAAGACTTACAACTACCTAATACTGAAGTATGCTTGAATCTATATTACACCATCGGCCTTCATCACATTTTGTTTCATCTTAATTAAGTAAAATTTCTATCAAAAGTCTAGGACTGATAATTTCCTTGAGTGGACCAACATTATACTATAGTTTGCGGTAGCCTTTTATTCAATTTAAATGTCAACTGATAGGCCCACGCCACGGGTTTTATCAACATTCCGTTGGGTTGATATCGAACTGGTATCAGATCGGTGCCTCCCTCCACATCTAATGTCGCTCCGCCGCCTGTGCCTGCTGATACCGCTTAGTAGACAATAAACCTGACTGTAATGACTGCTTTAGATATCTATGATGAGGTCATATTTCGCAATGTTGGGGAACTGTGCGCACGCATTGAGGGAGTGGGTCGATAAATGCGTGCAGCTGCATGCAAGGCGAGGGGATGAGAATGAGGATTTTATACGCGCACACTATATGGATGCCCCCAATCACTTCAAACAGAATTTATCGGCATGTAATAGGATATTGTGTCAATGAATTAATTAATAATGATGAACTGCAAACCCGGATCGCTGTCATTTTCTTTTCAGGCATATTTCGGTCATTCTCATTGGGTCCGTTACTTCCTTCATGCTGGACATTTGACAATCGCTGGCTGCAAGATGTCAAAATCCTTGAAGAATTTCATCACTATCCGTGAGGCATTGAATAAACATTCTTCACGACGTCTTCGCATCGCATTCTTGCTTCATTCGTGGAAAGATACTCTTGACTACAGCGACGAAACCATGTCAGAGGCCATCTCTTATGAGCGGATGTTGCAGGTAAGTCTTGGAAGATGAATCAAGTTTCGGCATGAATTTAAGTTTGATCTAATATGTGGTCTCCGTGGCACAGTGGTTAAGTGCTTCGCCTAGCGATCTTTTGGTGCAGAGGTCGAACCCCGAAGGTGTCATTGGAAGTCGGCAGGAAGGGCATCCGGTCTCCGTGGCACAGTGGTTAAGTGCTTGGCCTAGCGATCCTTCGGTCCTGAGGTCGAGCCCCGAAGGTGTCATTGGAAGTCGGCAGGAAGGGCATCCGGTCTCCGTGGCACAGTGGTGAAGTGCTTGGCCTAGCGATCTTTTGGTGCAGAGGTCGAACCCCGAAGGTGTCATTGGAAGTCGGTAGGAAGGGCATCCGGTCTCCGTGGCACAGTGGTTAAGTGCTTGGCCTAGCGATCTTTTGGTGCAGAGGTCGAGCCCCGAAGGTGTCATTGGAAGTCGGCAGGAAGGGCATCCGGTCTCCGTGGCACAGTGGTTAAGTGCTTGGCCTAACGATCTCTTGGTCCAGAGGTCGAGCCCCGAAGGTGTTATTGGAAGTCGGCAGGAAGGGCATCCGGACTAAAAGTACTACAACGCTCCATAAGTCTGACTATGTCAGCACCGTCAAAGCCCCAAGTATGGGGAGTAGTGACGTAAAAGCTTCATCTAATATGTGGTCTACATGTAGTCCTACTACTGAATTCTGATATTTGATACTCTTCTCACATACAATAGAATAAGCACACAAGCAACTGCCACATCAATGGTTTCATATAATATCATGATGCAATAAGTACTAAAAATTCAAACCTATCCGACAAATTGATCAAAAAAGGCGCTCGCTGATACCTGAAACCGTGAGAGCCCTTGCGATTTGTAAAGACGTTTTGAGAAGTAAGAAAATTGATAGGCTAAATATAAGAGTGGCTAAAAAGCTTCTGGACTTGTACAATCACAGAATTACATTGTTTAATCGCATCACTTTGCTAGAAGTGCAAACTGATTCAAGCAGATGGCACATGCAGGAACTTAATAAGTGGGCAAAAAGAAACTTTTAATACCTTCCAGAGATAGGAAAAATAGCCGTGCGTCGCTTGCGGATTGCTGTGAATTCCTTCAAAATGCTGCGATCGCCACAATTCCTTCAGATTCGAAGAATTCAGATTATTGCGCAAAAGTCTCCTCGATAATGTTGGGCCCTCCGATAATTATTAAAGAAAGTAGCAGGCGCATGAAAACACGTTCACAAACTTCTCTGTAGAACTTGACATCGTCTGTCTCTTTGCTGTGTAATCCGGTTGATAACAGGATAGAAATCGACAACAATAAATCCTCTAGAACGGAGGTTAAGCTTCATGCAATACACAATAGTGGTACATAAATCGCACGCATTTTCACTTAGACACACCAGTCAACGGCTGTATCATTGGGTTAGAAACAGTCACATGTGCAATTCTAAGCTTTTCATTGGTTCTTCATGCCCCAACTTAGTTCCCCCGGCGCTGCCGTGACCTTGAGTCAATTTCCATTCTAGTCAACTTCAGATAAACAATTTATTTCTATGGATAACAGTCACTGAAACTTCGCACAATTTGGCGTGTTTAATGTTGAACTGACTGCTCATTGTTCGATTGCTATGGTATTTAGTCAGCAGATTGTGCCATTTCATTTACGTTAGATGTTCCAATGCTTCCCTTCTAGTCAAACGGAAGAAGAGACGACCTGTCTAATTCTGTGTGTACAGTGCATCACATGCTTCTTGCTGAACATGGCTGCAAAACCAAGAAAAGAAGGAAGAAAACGTGAAGTTCTCCAAGAACAGCTCCGTACAGAATTAGATAAAGAAACGTAGCGATATGAAGAACTGCAGTCCGCCGAATTGAGGCTCGAAAACATCCAAGAAAATCTGGAACTGAAAGAAAAAGAGAAAATTCACTGCTCTAGCAGAAAATGTCTTGCACCAGGCCAAGCGTGCTGCCGAACAGTTGGAATTCCTCCGTCAAAAGAAGTGTAAAACAGAGTCAAAGAGAGCACATGCAAATGACAAAGTATTTAAGCATGTCGTAAAGGATTTAGAATCTCCCTCCACCAAATCATGCCGTACTGATTTATAACTCTCCCATAACAACACTATACCCATTGCCCATGTATGTACTTCGATATTCACGTAAATCGGACTTGCGAACATAAAATACATGTTGATTCTAGAATATCTGCTGCTTTTCTTTGATTTCTCGAGACTTCGCTTTCATAATGGATATACGAGAATGTTTCTTCAGTGACTTTGACTGAGAGTATCTCAAAAACTCAAATTAGTTGCAGATGACCTTAATTTGAAGCTCATGCAGTGTCAGTAATCCATCACATTGTATCAGAGACGTTCTCGCTCAGACGCTCACAAACACTTATTACTGAAGCGTCTGGTGAACACCCTGCTTTTCCAGAAGCTATATTATGGTCATAAAGATCATATTACGCATTATTATATTAATTATTACCACTAATACGCGAAATTGGTGAAAATTCTCACTACTGCCACCTTAATTCATGTTTTGATTTGAACACAAAGATGCTTCTGTTAAGAGACAGAACTTTTTACTATATACATGTACAACGACATTTGCTCAGTGAAGTGGGTGTTAGATTTCTGAAGTAACTATTTGTTCTTTAACTGCTTTTTTGTTGCCGAAAATTACATTGAGAGGATATGCGTTTGAAGGACAAATGAAAAAATTAGAAGATGAATTGAAATAAATGCATCAAGTCCCTTTTATCTGATTATTTGTCTTGATTTTACGCTCAATTTACTTCGTAATACCGAGGAGTTTTATGGGCAGGCCAAATGATTAAATGTACGTTTGAGCCACATTGGGACATCGTACTTTGAGTGCGTGAAACATATAAACAGTTCCAAATTATAGGACCGGAATTCATGAATTTTAAGGACTGGTCAGATTCACTCGTGATTCGTATAAAGCCTGAAGTGGAAAATTACGTTAAAACTATTTGTACTCGTACAATCAGTTGCTTTATCTCTTGCATATGTAATGCAAAGAACTTGTATTTGGTATAACAGGCGCATATCACGAATTATGTAAACCTCCTGGAGGCTCCTGGAAAAGCGATCCTTAAAAACCGCGGAAACCCTACTTAATTTATGTTTTGATTTGAACACAAAGATGCTTCTGTTAAGAGACAGAACTTTTTTATCGAACTTATACGTTGGTCGTTATTTTCTCATTAACGAAGTGTTCTCCATGCATGTCGAATCAGTCAACCAATCTAATCAAGAAAGCTTCATTTGTATTTAAATTGAAACACGACACGATAAAAAATTCGAAGAATCCAGGAAACGGAACATACCAAAGTTAAACAACTACCGTAGTGGAGAATCGTGTAAATAATTAGGTTTCTTAAAGTCAAGGGCGAATGAATATAAATAAATACTAATAACATAGAGTAGCTTACCCCAGTACAGAGCAGCAAACGAAATACATGAAGGGATGTGAAATAAATTAAAAATTATTATCAATTTTCCTTACAATTAAAACCTTAAATGAGAGCTCGGCATGAAATCTGATGAGAGGCTGACCAGGGCTCCCACTCCTGCGCAAATTTTGCTGCAAATTTTTAGGAAATTCCAATTTTCTGCACAAATTTGACAATTTTGTTGTAAAAATGTTAAATTAACAATTAATATCATGAATACCAAAGATATCATAAACATGACTTTTCCTTTGTTTTTAAAAAACTATTACTGGATACATCACTTGTAGCTAGTAAGTATCGCTAAATTATATGCTTGACTAGGCCCTACAATTACAAGTAGTGCCTTAATGCCTAAATTACATATGTCATACTTAACTCTTAGATAACTATCACATGATATAATAGAATATTGATTGACAATCATTTAGCAGTTCATTAGCTCAAACTTTGGTCGACATTGATATTTTAGAAATGCAATAAGATAATAACTTGAAGCAATTAAATAAATCACAAACACAAAGATGGCGACACAGGGGTCTAGGCACAAGAATTTCGAATTTTATCCCTGAAATCAAAAGCTGCGCAAATTTTCGCAAATCATGGAGTGGGAGCCCTGAGGCTGACCAAAAATTATAAATGGTGAAAATCAAAAAATAGCAGAAACCAAAATAAGATCGCTGTGTACGGAGTCATCAGGGAGGAACCATGTAGCTGCATGAAGCAAGGTTTCGGTCCCTAACCTGCAACCTGTGCCACATGGCGGGGCCAGGCCAACCATAAGGAAGGTCTCTCCAAACCTGAGGAAACATAGCTAAAACTTAAATAAATTTAGGATGTGGAGAACAAAAGGATACATAAGAACCTGGATAATAGTTGTTAGTCGAACTTCCTATGATGGAAGGTATTTGGCGAGGCCAAAAACAACCAAACATATAAACGAGGAACCTATTACTAGAGGACTTCTGTCACTATGTAGTAGACAACGATGAGATTCTAGCATTTATCAATTTATAATTTAATCCAAAAAGCCTTGCTGCTGTTTATATGGCATTTATCGCCCAAATTTTCACCTACTCAGGCCACTTCAGGGGTGAAAAGGAGGATATTCTACAAACACTTAAAATTTGAAGTTATGTTGAAATTGTATATACAGTATATAGATATAGAAGGTTATTTTGGGAAAGAATTCATACATAGAAAGTCAATATCATAGAATTATTGAAAGATATTTCCATTACTTTGTGAAAGGAATTTGTGATATTGTTCATTCTCTTCACGTGAATTGATGGTGGGTTGGAATTTCTTTATCAACAGTGCTTCACGAAGACGAATGTTGGTATTGTCGCTTTCATGAGCTAATATCTCGACATGTACATTCTTATTATGGCATTGTTGTAAATGTTTGAAGTAATTATGTTGCAAATGTATACTGTTCAAGCGGAATTATCAAATTTTATTTTATTTATTAATTTAAAGACGAAGTTTAAAGTCTGCTAGTCAGCATAACATTAACATGGATTTTTCAAGCAACAAGAAAAACGTTCCTCAGAGGAAAACGTTGTTTGTAGTTGATTAATACCTGAGCCAAACTCTGCGAATTCTGATTTATTTTTTTAGCTAAGTTCATTACATCTTGATATAACCCATGTATAGCATTTAGCATTTCGTCAACTACCTTTGTCTTATCAAACAGCAGTCTCGACTCTCTAGATTAAACTTGAAAAATATATAACTAGCTGACACTTCCCGCGGATAGGCCCATGTCTAGATATTTCAGTGGAAGATACTACGAACTAGAATGTCTCTGCAATTTGGAGAATTCCTGGTTATAACCTTACATGACTTAACAGCACCGATACTTTCCTCTTTGACATAATGGCAATTGAATGAAGGTATACTTGTGTAAATCTATCTTTAATAGAGGGAACAACAATACAATTTGCAAAAATCATCCTAAAGCAGGCCTACAGTTCTTTGTCATAAAATTAAGTGAAATTGTCGCTGCTTTAGTCACAAGAATTAGTACTGAAGTTTGCCTTATTCCTGCTGCTTTCGTCTGGATACTCCAAGTCACTTTATCAGAGACCAACGTCATTATCTAAGACTTCCAAGAATTGTATATTGTGCATGCGTGTCATCATCAGCGTCAGGATCCGGCAGTATGGATAAAACTAACTTAGATTGAAGCATTTTAACTAGGTAATTTCAGTGAATCATGTATGAACGTTTGAAGGTAGAAATGAACGGTGGCATTCAACTCCCCTTCATCTCCGAAATATGCGAACTGTTCAGTTGAAGTTCACGAAAATCGTGTTCTATTGGACGGCGTTCAGTCACACTCAGTTGTACACATTGTCATTCTTGTGTACATGCCCAACTTCCTTCATACGGCGAATTTTGAGGTTTGTACCGATGATGGCTTCATTGTATCACAGTGATGTCGTTGGATGCACTTATTGTCGATGGAAGGAAGCAGTTTTTAGGTGAATGTAATGATCAGCTGGAGATGATCCACAGATTGACAACCGTTGGTTTATGACGGTGTTGACTTGATTGCAATGCGAACCCGCAGCTGTAAAGTTTGATCAGAACCCACCTGCTGTTGTATTGATCTTAAGGAAATTAATTGTGAAATGCATTGAGACACGTCAACTCAGTGACATGAATGAAATCATAGCAACTTCTTTCACAAGTTTTTACTTCAACTCTAATATTTCCATGAACTCATGCTGACGCGTCAGCTACTGAATGCTCATTGGTGAATGCTCAATGGTCCTCTTGACATGCAGGCATGTAGAGTCAAGTATTGATAACTCATTCACCTCGGAAAAGGTGTGCTGATGAGCTGATATCGTTCGAATTGAAATCATTGACTGCAAAATGCACCTGAATAACGTCTTAGTCGACTGCAATTAAGGTCAGTTGACTTAGGGAGCCGTGAGAACTCGCATTGCGACTACATGGTCAAAATGGAGGTAGCAGGCCAATCTCCTAACGAACAGAGGAATCCCATTGACCTGCTGAGGACAAGTCTACCAGTCATGCTGCTCAAGATCTGGGGGCTGTTTCTCATCTCAGCAATTTTACAATTTTTCTGTTTCTCATGCAATTTAAAATACTTGTAGCGTTAAGAGGGGAATCCTACTTACTCTTAAGATATCTTTGGTAAATCATGACGCTCGAATGAAGCTGAAAGCTTTCGTAGTTCATCACGTGGTCTTCAAAGACGAATCAATGCGTGTGCTAGCTATCACCATGTCTCAAGAGATGAACAAACTGCGTTTTATTGGCCGACAGTTAGATGCTTACGTCAGTTTCTTCATTCGGAAAGATGCAGACTGCAGATAAACTTGTTTTATTGCAACTGATCAAAGGAAATAAGAACACATTGTTTGGATCCTTTGTTGATTATTTTCAGGTCTCTAAAAAGGAACTATCAAATAATCTTTCAACGGATAACCGGAGTTTCCTAATTTAACATCATTCCGAAAAGGTCACCAGTTGTGTGTGTCGAAATTACGAAATATATTGGACTTTTTAAACACACGTGCGTCATGAGCATTTCCAGGATATTTAGCACTGACGTACTGGAAACACATTGATGCGTCGCATATCATTGATGGAATGACCGCTTTTCCTGTTAACAAAGGCAGCTTCGTTGCTTGAAGTGTAGAAGCTTACAAACCAATTTAGTGATGTAAATAATCTCATTCATTTCACAATGAATTGGAAATCACTAGTCTGATTCGTTATTGCTAAAAATAGATGACGAGCAGAGAAACCGAAATGGTACAACTATTTTTGAGATGAGAAACAGCCCCCTGTTCTCCTGTATGGTTCGGAAACATGGCCTGTGACAAACAAATTGATGAACACCTTAAGAACATGTGACCAACCGATTCTCCGCTTCATAACAGGTGTAAAATGGAGAGACAGGATCCCAAATTCCCAAATGAGGAGGTATTAAAGAAGTGTGGTCTGAGGGACTTATAACATGTGAAGAGAGCGGACAACATCGTGAAAGAAGTTAAGAGATGGAAGTAGGCAGTCGCCGACCAGCAGGAAGACCGAAGAAGTGGTGGAGGAGCTGCATCAAAGAATTCCTCAATAAGCTCAAAACCAAGGAAGATCTTGCCTTGGACTGAAGCAGCTGGAGACAGACCATCAACCAGGAACTCAAGGACGCTAAACGAGGAATGTGTGTGAGATAGAGGGAGGGAGAGAGCGCGAAAGCGAGAGAGGGAGGGAGAGAACGCGCGAAAGCGAGAGAGAGAGAGAGCGGAAGCGAAAGAGTGAGAGAGAGAGAGCGAAAGCGAAAGAGTGAGAGAGAGAGCGAAAGAGAGGGGGAGGGAGAGAGTGCGAAAGCGAGAGAGAGAGGGAGGGAGAGAGCGCGAAAGCGAGATAGAGAGAGGGAGGGAGAGAGCGCGAAAGCGAGATAGAGAGAGAGAGCGAAAGCGAAAGAGAGAGGGAGGGAGAGAGTGCGAAAGCGAGAGAGAGAGAGCGGAAGCGAAAGAGTGAGAGAGAGCGAAAGCGAAAGAGTGAGAGAGAGAGAGCGAAAGAGAGAGGGAGGGAGAGAATGCGAAAGCGAGAGAGAGAGAGGGAGGGAGAGAGCGCGAAAGCGAGATAGAGAGAGAGAGAGCGAAAGCGAAAGAGAGAGGGAGGGAGAGAGTGCGAAAGCGAGAGAGAGGGAGGGAGAGAACGCGCGAAAGCGAGAGAGAGCGAAAGCGAAAGAGTGAGAGATAGCGAAAGCGAAAGAGAGAGGGAGGGAGATAGAGCGAAAGCGAGAGAGAGGGAGGGAGAGAACGCGCGAAAGCGAGATAGAGAGAGAGAGGGAGGGAGAGAGCGCGAAAGCGAGATAGAGAGAGAGAGAGCGAAAGCGAAAGAGAGAGAGGGAGGGAGAGAACGCGCGAAAGCGAGAGAGAGAGAGAGTGAGAGAGAGAGAGAGAGCGAAAGAGGGAGAGAGAGCGAAAGAGTGAGAGAGAGCGAAAGCGAGAGAGAGAGAGAGCGAAAGAGTGAGAGACAGAGAGAGAGAGGGAGGGAGAGAGCGCGAAAGCGAGAGAGTGAGAGAGAGAGCGAAAGCGAGAGAGAGTGAGAGAGCGAAAGCGAAAGAGTGAAAGAGAGAGGGAGGGAGAGAGCGCGAAAGAGTGAGAGAGAGAGGGAGGGAGAGAGCGCGAAAGAGAGAGTGAGAGTGAGAGAGCGAAAGCGAAAGAGTAAGAGAGAGAGGGAGGGAGAGAGCGCGAAAGCGAGAGAGTGAGAGAGCTGAAGAGTGAGAGTGAGCGTTTCAATGTGAATTAAAACCTTATTTAATGGATAGTGGAGATAAAATCAAAATCCATAAATCCAAAATCCATCAAGCTGCGTGCTGGAAATCGCACACTAGCAGCAGAAGTAGGTACTTATCAAAGTCGTAATACATATAGAGATTGTGTCTGCAAATTATGTGATCAAGAAGAAACTGAAGATATCTATCATTTTATTGTTGCATGTCCAGCTTACAACATCGAAAGAAGTGTTTAATACCGCATCTGAAAGATGCTTCTCGATCATACTTCTATGAATTTATCAATTCTTTGACCATTGGGCATGTTAGACCAATGGACGAATACATCGAAAGGACAATGAATATCAGAAGTCATAGATAGCGGATTGTAGACTGTTCAATTTACATTTAAGAAGCACTTTGCATGTCTGACCATGGATATCCATGGATCAGAGCTGAATCTCAAGCCATTTGTTGACCATTGAGCCATGGATCTCAACAGCTAGATTGTCGAAAGAACAATGACGTCTGAAATCATAGACAGCGGAATGTGAACTGACTGCACATGTTATAAATAGGAAGCGCTACACATAATATCATGATAGACTTATCGAATCGATATCTAGACAAATGGAAACTAATTGTAGCTGAAGCAATAGATATAAATACTGACCGAATAGAAAATAGTGAATAGGAACAATACATTGCGTAGCTGGCAGTTGATGATGAAGATTAATCACTTTCATAGACACTAGAGCTGAGAAATTTCTTTGTCACTTGCTGATAGTCTAAAACGGAGGTCAGTGACACAATTCGCTTTGCTGCATATCATTTAATCATTTCCAAACTGTCTTTCAGGTATGTACAAAACATGATACATGTATGCAATCGTCCCTCCGATTAAATAATAGGATTAATAACCTGCTGTTGGGTGTGATGTGTAAATAAAAACATTGAATAACTTCTTTAATAACATAAACTTATTTTGTAAATAACATGATGCATGAAATCATGATTAACTGTTGACATGTTCATGAATACTGTTATCATCATCTGCACATAACTCAGACTTTTTCAGACTCATTCCAATCACGACGCCATCTATGCAATTCAGCGATGACCAAGGTGTTAGTGTTTTCTTTTACCTTTCATTTCATTCAGACATCACATGTCAACTTTCATCTTCTGCCGATGATATGTAATTGTATTATTTGTAATTGCCATGACGTTTGTACCCACAAGATGGGCAATAAACTTTCTGAGTTTTTAGAGAGAGAGAGAGAGAGAGAGCAAGCGAGCGAGCGAGTGAGAGGGAGAGAAAGAGCGAGTGAGAGAGAGAGCGAGCGAGTGAGAGGGAGAGAAAGAGCGAGTGAGAGTGAGCGAGTGAGAGGGAGAGAAAGAGCGAGTGAGAGAGAGAGAGAGAGCGAGTGAGAGGGAGAGAAAGAGCGAGTGAGAGGGAGAGAGAGAGAGAGAGCGAGCGAGCGAGTGAAAGGGAGAGAAAGAGCGAGTGAGAGAGAGAGAGAGCGAGTGAGAGAGAGAGAGCGAGCGAGCGAGTGAGAGGGAGAGAGAGAGCGAGTGAGAGAGAGCGAGGGAGAGAGAGAGAGCGAGCGAGCGAGTGAGAGGGAGAGAAAGAGCGAGTGAGAGAGAGAGAGCGAGTGAGAGAGAGAGCGAGCGAGTGAGAGAGAGAGCGAGCGAGCGAGCGAGTGAGAGGGAGAGAGAGAGCGAGTGAGAGAGAGCGAGCGAGAGAGAGAGCGAGTGAGAGGGAGAGAAAGAGCGAGTGAGAGGGAGAGAGAGAGCGAGGGAGAGGGAGAGAGAGAGCGAGTGAGAGTGAGCGAGTGAGAGGGAGAGAAAGAGCGAGTGAGAGTGAGCGAGTGAGAGGGAGAGAAAGAGCGAGTGAGAGAGAGAGAGAGCGAGTGAGAGGGAGAGAAAGAGCGAGTGAGAGAGAGAGAGAGCGAGTGAGAGAGAGAGAGCGAGCGAGTGAGAGGGAGAGAAAGAGCGAGTGAGAGTGAGCGAGTGAGAGGGAGAGAAAGAGCGAGTGAGAGAGAGAGAGAGCGAGCGAGCGAGTGAGAGGGAGAGAAAGAGCGAGTGAGCGAGTGAGAGGGAGAGAGAGAGCGAGTGAGCGAGTGAGAGGGAGAGAGAGAGTGAGAGTGAGAGTGAGAGTAACTGTATGGAAGACTGGAATTTATTGATGACTTGAATATCTTGTGAATGGTTCAATCCGACGCCTATAACCTGTTGCAAGCTGGAAGTAAAGCTGAGCGTCGGGTCGGATCCTGAAATATTACCCGACTCGACCAGATTAAATCCGAAAACCATTCATGATATTATGATTATGTTCGGATTTCGGGTAGGATCGCTCATCTTGAGTAGGAAGGCTCACTATTAGGAAGGCTATCGAATATCTGGCAACGTTATTGAACCGCTAATTATACATACGCTCATGCAATCACGGCAACGCAAGAGAATTGAACAGACCGACAAGCAGTTGACAAACAAATGGACAACTGATGACCCAAGTAGTCAGAGAAATTTTATTACAGCAGATGAGCCGCCTTACGGACCAGTCGCCGCTGACAGAAGATAGACGATGCAATATTTGCAACTAACCAGCATGAAGACAATTGATGCCTCAGAATTATATTACAGAAGTGATAATTCAGAATTAATATCTGAAGATATATTACAATTTCACAAAAATATCTATCATCTTGGTTTGACGGAACTGTAAATGGCTCATCAATAACTGCACCTAATTAAGTCTTACATCATGCAGATCGACTTTCTTCGAAGAAGGGTGAAGGCATTTATTGCTACGTTGAAAACACTTTGCATTGTGAATCTCTCTGGACCGTTTCACGAAATGATGAAGTTGAAATTTCAGTCGTTAAATTCCATAAATCACTTAAGTGCATCGTGTTGACACTCTACTCTCCACATGGATCCTGCTGGTCCTTTATTAGCGCAGTAGACAGTATGAGTACTGTATTTTGATAAAGTTTCCGTCTTTCTCCGTTATGTCCGTTATTTTAGTTTATCAGAATAGTGGATCGATGTGTCAAGCTACTGTATCGTGGTAGATACCAGTTACTAAATACTGATTTCAATGGTTTTATTAACTCACTGATAGAATTGTCGATACGGGAGGTCAGATATTAATCTAATAACTTCAACCGGTTTCGGTTGGAGGACAGTGAGATGAGCTACTGGCCACAATCTTCGTCAGGAAGTTGAAAAGGGTAAATTTGAAATTTATCAGGTTTTTATCAAATTTCAAATCATCATGAATCTGAAATGAAAATATCTATATTGAAAGAACTAAACGGAAACGAAAAACAAAGAACTAAACGGAGGAACTCAGATTCATTAGTCAACTGATGACAGACTGGCCTCATGGGATAAACATGCAGCGTGTTTTACAGCGATCTCCCATTGTTGAGCCCAAATCTCCTATTACTATGTCCTAATTCTGTGAGTAATTTTGTAGATGACTTTTCTCTTACTTATGCACTGTGACTTAATCCTCAATGATATATGATAACCTAAATTTCAATGTTGGCATATACATAATTATACCCTTTTCAACTTCCTGACGAAGATTGTGACCAGTAAGACCATCTCACTGTCCTCCAATCGAAACCGGTTGAAGCTATTAATATCTGATTTGAAAAGACGTTCTCTATTTTCATGTAAAAACATTTTGAAGTATCGTCGAACGATCCGTCTCTTCAGCTGTCATTTATTTAAGAAATCGATACGGGAGGCCAGTTATGACCAGGGCTGTGGAGCCGGAGCCGATGAGATAACGCATCGGCTCCACAGCACTGGTTATGACTCATGATGAAAATAGGAAGAACAGATTCTGTCCCAATTTTTTACAACGTTTTGCTGTAGTAAAAATGCGAGTCACCCGACGCGTTTCGTATACACAAACTCACAAGGGTTAAATTGTCGCTGTAAAAGTAGGTTTTTGTACATTCATTAATATTATTATTAAATTATGTTGTTCGTGTTGTTTTTGTTAAAATATTGGCCCAAGGTATAGCTGTAAATGTAAATATTTTATTTATGCATGTTCCTGTAAAATATATGACCATATGTCAATCGTGTTGCCCATTTCAAGCTCGCTATAGAGAGCGCAGTTTGCAGTATGAACCCAGAAGAGTGCACATAGTGAAATTCAATCAAATCCCACAATGACAAAGTGATGACCATTAACAATTTCGATCGTAAAATTATTGATCAACAACTGACAGCGATTACTAGGGTGGCTGAATCCCGCTATATTGCGACGAACATGCCATAGCAAAGCAGTGTGCCAACATGTCGCCATGTAAAAGGTAGAAAGTACAGTCTATAATCTATAGTCTCTGTAATCGTTGTGTATCATCTACAAACTGATTAGATTTGTGATATATTACTCATAACAGATTTGTAATAGATTATCAAAACTATGTTATTATCAGGGGCTGGAAATAATTAATTGATTGATTTAGATGCCAATTATTCCAATTACTCGCAGTTATTCACAAGTTAAAGTGATTTATTGAACAATTACTGTAAACTGTAGCATAGTAGGCCTAGACTGTCAACAATATACATTGTATAGCCTATAGAAGTAAAGTATGTGAAAATTCTCGGACTCACCATCACTTCCGATCTCAAGTGGAACTGTCACATCAACCATGTCTCAAGTGTGGCCAACAAAAGAATACATGTTCTTAGAATATTAAGACCTTTGGTAAGTCCCGAAGAGCTGCATCACATTTACGCATGTACAATCCGCTCAGTTATGGAATATGCTTGCCCCTGTTTTGTTGGACTCAACTCGAAACTAACAAAGAAGTTGCAAAGTGTCGATCGAAGAGCACATTTTATTATGCAGTCAAATGGTTCTTGTTGCTGTGCTTACACAAAATCAACCTTAAGTGAAAGACGACAAAACGCCGCGAGGAAGTTGTTTCTGCAAGCTCTCCACGACAAAAGCCACATCATAAATGAGCTTCTACCCCACATCTTATCCTCGAGAAACCAAAAACTTTGTGTTCCGGCTTGTAGAGGCGCTAACCGGCAATCTTCGTTTGTTCCTTATACAACTTTACTTTTTAAACAAGCAGCAATTTGAATGTGTACTTATCTTATCTATTTCGATTATTTTTAGTTTGGAACATTATGATGTCAATTCATTCTGTAATTTCGGATTACCATTTTGAGGAAATAAAACACTTCTACTACTACATATAATATTCTGAAAGGTCTTCTCATATTTAAAGCGAAAAGTTTGATCTATTATAAACCTTGTCAGTAATCTATAGCATTCATTTTAACTTCAATTTAAAAATCAATAATTAGTTTTTTAATTTTTTCATATATTCCAATAATAAATCTTCGACAAATTCAATTTCCGGCTTATGAAACAAAGTGTTTGAAGTGGAAAATATTCCGCTGCTACAACAGAGGAGAATTTATAAATTAGTCATCAGTCGTTGCTCAATATCGTTATCAGTGCGTTTGCATGTTAAGTCATGCAAATCAGTTCAATGAACAGAATGATGCAGAACATGCATGCATGTGATTACAGGTTAATTCTATTTCTGTGCTCTAGTGCACCTTCGCAGACCTATCTGCCCTGGAAATGACTTTCTAAGTATTTATCAGTCAAGTGTCAATTCGGCAATCATTCTCTGGAAAGATCTTCGTAGATCTGCAAATGATAAAAAATAGTTGCAAATAATATAGTTGCTCATGTGATCCATTTTGATTGCTGGCAAAAACTGAAACCAGTAAAATTGCAATTATTTTTTCCTAACCCCTGATTATGAAACACATAGCTTCCAAGAGGATTAATCAATGATGTGAAAAAATCAGCTCTCTCTCCCGAGTAATTTAATGCCACTAAATAATTACGAATAAAAAATATGTACACAGCCGACGTTTCGGGTCCAGACCCTTTCTCAAGGCAAGGCAGCAATAAAATGACACTGTCTAAACTGGCTCGTTAGATACGCAGTATAGCTCCGGTTGTCTCATGACGTCTGTTCATTTTAGGATGGCACTTATTGATTAATTGCGATTCCACCACGCTTGTTTCAACAGGATCATTTAAGCAGCGAAGAAATTCAACATCAAACTCATCAATCGACCCGTTAACAAGACAGGTCTTACTGTGTTCAGACAAAGCACTTACATCATTTTTATTACGAATACTGAGACTGTGTTCGTTGTATCTAATGTAGAATGGTCTAGCAGTTTTACCTATATATTTATCACCACACTTTCTACAAGAGAATTGATATACAACACACGATGTCTCACAGTTATGATTTTGGGATAGCTTGTTGCATATTCTACAATCATTGTGTTTGCTTTTTTTGCCTTTTTTCTTCAAAACATTACGCAGTTTTTTGTTGCCCGTACTGACGAGACGGACATTCAACCTATGTTTTCTTATTTGGTAATTAATTTTCCGATTAAGACTGTCGCTTATAAACGGTAGCTTCAAAATGCTTTTTTTTATCATCGTTGATTTTACTAGTTTTATTTTTTTTTGGGTATTTCTATCAGACACACTCAAATCCTTAATAGAGTATCCATTAAATTTTAAATTTTCTTTACATTTTTTCTCCGATTCCATTTTAATGTTATCAGATAGCGTTGAACTACACCGATTACGTGTATCTATAATGCTATGCTTTACGAATTTTGTTTTGACGAATCTCGGTAGCCGACTATCTTTTTTCAAAGCATTGCCAGACGATATGTCTTTTACATATTTTTTGTGCATGATTTTCCTATTCTCTAACCAAATACTTAAATCTAAAAAAATCAATAACCCATCTTCGGGGTTTTCAATGGTAAACTTTATGTTGTCATCAATCGAATTGAATGTCTCTAATATGAAGTCACAGTATTCTTTGTTTCTTTGCAACGGACCGATGATGCAGTCATCAATGTATCTTTTATAAATAAAGTTATTTAACTGCAGGCGTGAATTTATAATAGCCATTGCCTTTTCTTCTATATAAACCATGGCTATGATCGAAAATGGGGGTGCATAATGAGAGCCCATCGGACACCCCTTAATTTGTAAATAATTTTTGTTGTTGTATTCAATCTCATAGTTGTAGGAGACGAATTTGATCATGCTGATGAACTGATCTGGAGTAATTCCGAAATTATCAATATCAGTCCAATGATTTTTAGCGAAATCAGAAATCACGCAAATAGCTTTGTCAATTGGAACGCTGGGGTAAAGGTTCACAACATCTAAAGAAATAAATGTGGAATTTTCGGCTATGTCATTAGAGTTTAATTTCTCGAAGTCATTCATTAGTTGCAAGGAGCTTGATAGATGTGCTGGTACGTAATTAGTCAATTGATTTAATATTCTAACCGCAAAACCAATCGATTTTGTTTCCTGGTGTATTCACAACCGAAGCTATAGGCCTCAGGGGAAAAGAATTTTTATCAGTTTTCTCCTTGTGATCTTTAATTAATGTATAGAAAGAAGCTGGTGAAGTGCCTGATACCAACATACGCTGCATGTTAGAAATACTCATTTTGCTTTTTTAAGACGTTATTAACTAATTGGTTCGCTTGTTTTTCTAGAGATTTGTGCTTACTTTTATCAATGCGTTTATAGATAGCTTCATCCATGAGGATACTCTCGGTTCTATTGACAATATCATTGTCATGGGTAACACAAAGCCGGTTACTTTTGTCTGTGGCGACAACAGATAATTCGTTTTGTTTTAAAAGTGCTTACCAGTTTTTATTTGTTTGTTAATTTTCCTAAATGATTTACTTTGCTTACAAAATTCGGCCTCCTGACTAACGGCATTAGTAACCTCTTTTTTGAAAAGGGCAAGATTTAACTCCTCGTCGTTAGGCATCGTTTTTGGCATTTTAATTCTATTTTTATGGAATGGAATATTGATATTAGCAGTGCTACTGTGTGTATTTGAAGGGTTAGACATAAACACATCATCACTGCCATCGATCTGGCTACGCCAGCGAAGATTAAAAGTTATTTTGTCTAGTGCAAGTAAGAATTGTGCAAGGCTATTATCAACATCATCCAATGAAAGTTGTACATTAAGGGCGGTTGTGGGGGGAGGAGGTGGATGTAAGATGGGAATTTATGGAAGAAAGGATAGTGGGAGGTGGATAAATAATGCGAAAGCGGAAAAAAAGAACGAAAGAAAAAACAAAAAAGAAAAAAAAATTTGGACCTTTAAGCAAAATATTGTGAGATCACTTCTTAAGTCGCTAGGTTTTAGAAAAAGGGAGGAAAAGAAGGAAAATAGGAAAAAATAGAGTAGAAGGAAAAAAAAATATCAGTCCGCATTGCTGTTTTATTTTTGCAAATTACGATTGCCAACAAGAAGAGGTGGATGGGGAGATTGCCATATGTCTCAGTAGCGATTTATGATTTTCGCAGCCGGGTTTCGCGCGGTTTGTATTCATTTCGGTTATTTATTTTTTCTCTCCACCATGTCTTTGAACGGCTTGATCAGTTGTTGGTTCTGTGAATTTGGTGCAACATAATCCAGTTGTTGCCAGGTTGCTCAGTGTTGCTAGTTTGTTATCTAAGGCACCTTTTCGTGGTGTGGGAGTGTGGTCGGTGGGTGGGTTTGGGGCGATTAATATTGTTCCATGGTCGGTGATCATTGCAGTGGGGTACCGCATATTGCAGGCTAACCTAGCCCCACGATTGGAGGGGGACTAGTAGGTCAGGCGTGGGTGAAGGGGGAGTTGGGGGGGGAAAATGAAAAAGTGGAAGTGGTGGGTGAAATGTTGAAAGAGATGCGGGGGGGGTGATGTGGGATTTTGGGGAAATCCACTTCCAAATCAACGGGGTGTGTCAATGGGGTGTAGAAGAAGGTTGAGATGGACCAGGCCAGGCTCTCCTGGTGTGCGCGGCCGGATGTATGTAATCATGGTCGCATGCGCACCGTCAACCGTGGGAATTGGCAGGGGGTGAATAAAAATAAACGCCTCTAGGTTGAAGAGGATGTTTTTTGAAGAGGGAAAGCTTTTTGTAAATAATGATTTGGGGGATGATTGTCTGTGAGCGGCGCATGCCTTTGCTATAATATTCGACTCTTGTATAATCGTTTTTTTTAGATGTTTTATTTTGTTTAGGTAGGACTTAAGGAGTCTGATGAAGGTTTTTGTAGTCTTGTTTTAGTGTATGTGTTTGGGTTGTAGGAGGGTTTTGTTAAGTTGTATTAATTTTGTAGTGGTTTTGAATGCCTTCATCAACCAAATCAGAATCATCTTTCTGGTCATTTCAGGGCACGTAAGCAATTTAGAGAAGTGTGACCTATTTTAGAGATTAGTTGACCAAAGTCAGAGTAGAAGGATGTGGGAGACGTTTAGTAAAGTGTGACAAACTCCGGATCTTATCAATATTGCTACGTGACGGCAATCAGGCCAATGATTCTTTTGTTGATTGTACCGCTGGGGTCCTGGGCAGGTACCCTCCCACACTTCTGTTGTGGTGGGTTGGGGTTGTTTGGTGTCCCTGTATGTGGGTGTGGTTTTTTGTTGTACCAGATTTCTATGTGCAAACAGCTTGTGTGGCTGTGGTTTCCCTTGATTCGGAAGGATGAGGGGGAAATTATTTTATCGGAATTGCATGGATATTTGATTGGGGGTGGACTTTGAGGATCAACGTATGCAAGGGGTAGTACTGGCCTCCCTCCACAAATGAGAAAGGAAGTCGGGTTTAGTGTCGTGGGTGTGAGGGGTGGAGGGTGGGCGGGGGGTTGGCCTAGCCATCAAGGATTTCGAACAATACGCTTGCCGCCCACATGGTGGTTAGATGGTTGTGTGGAGTTTGCCCGTTCGTTCAACCTGAAAAACAACGTTGGTGTTGGCCAACGAGCCCGGCTCCGGCTCCGAACGAAGTGGGGCCATGCCATTTCCCTTCTGTTCGGTGGGCGTGTCGGTGGGTGTGGGTTGAGTTTGAGTTGTGAGGCGGGTTGTTGGTGAGAGGGTTTTTTTTTCGTTTGTGGGGGGAGGTTCTTTGTCGCTTTTGTCATAAAGTGGTGAGTGTTGAGGGTGTGAGGGGGGTTTTTTTTTCCCTAGGGTTCAAAGGTCATCGTTCGCTCGTGTTTTTGTTCCCCGTTGGTTCGTGTAATTTGAATATGGAATTGTTTTGTTTCGGTACGACGGAAACAAAGAACGGAAAAAAATAAGACAAAGAAAAAAAATTCCGGGGAAAATAGAAAGGCCATTAGCCAAGCACAGGACAATCCGGTCATCACCCGGCTTGCTGCTTTGGTGCTGGTTGGTGTGTTTGCCCCCCACCCCCAAAAACCAACTGTCTGGTTGTGCCCCAAACGTCCCTCCCTAAGAACCTTTGATTTTAATGACCGAAAAAAGGAGACGGAAAGAAAGACGAGCGACCCGGACCGAGAAAGAAAAATGGAACGCCGCGTTATGTCGACAACGCGCGCGTTACGTTGCTGTGTTGGGTTCTGAGACTTTTCTCGTACGGCCCTCCGCCACGACGCCCGTGTCAGCAAAAAACCCGCGGCACCCGGAAAGCCGTTCTGTGTTCCTGGATACCGTTACGTCATTCTAAATTTTTCATCCAATCAACTTTGTTTTTGTTTTTTTCTGGGAATTGTTTGGTTTTTTGTTTTTGTTCTTACATATATCTTGATACTTGATAAGTGATGATTTTACGCTCAAGACTCCCCTCCCTCATAACCCCTTCTAAACTCATCAAACGGAGCGCGGGTTATTGGTGGTTAGAGCGGTTGTTGTAAGGAGTTATATTTAACAGGACCTTCGGACTGACTGGAAGTAAGATAAATGTCAAGAATCCAAAGAAAAGGATTTATGGAGCGGGCGCCGATTGCAGACGGGGCCTGAACTCCAGCAGACAAATACGAGGGGCCTTCCGGGTGGGAAAGTGGGGGGTGTGATGGGGGGAAATGGGAAAAGGTGGAATGAATGGGAAAAATGAAATTCATCCATATGTGCGTCTCCCTGGTTGGGTGGGTGATAATGTAGAAGTTTAGAAGTGAGTAAGTGACAGATGAAATGAAAAAAAAAAGACGCTGCTTGCTCTCTGAATCTTTGTCTGCTGGAAACTATGAAAGAAACAGTGTAAGTAGTTCCAGATAGGACGGGGGAATTATTAAAAATTAAACAGGAATGTAACGAGAAAGGAACTAGGAATGATTACTGATGGTCTAACCTAAATCTCAATATAGATAGGAAAAGTTGGAAATGGAGGGGGTTTTGGGGGATACTTTATATTATGCGCTATCTCCCCCACGTTTTTTTTCCAAATTTGTTCTAATATCTGCAAAAAAAAAAAGCATATCAATCGTCACCAAGCTTGGCTTTGAAGTTACACGTACTGATACGCCACTATGTGCTACCCAATGCAAAATTTCTTATGCAGATCGGACAAGTAATTTTGCATGGAGAGATGGATAAGTGAAGGGTTAGGATTTCAGCAGCCAGCTCTTGATTCTGACTTTGTCTGGTCGACACATAATTGTTCCTTGGCTCGTTAAGTCGGGTCGTTGTTGGGCATTTGATATATTCCTTCTCGGGGTCCTCATCTAATGCTACTTTGTGAAATATATTCCCTGATGACCACTACCCACCACCATTTCTTAGTTTTAAGGCCACATCATTAAGGAGAGAAAAGGAGGATGTTGTGGTGTAGGAAGAAGAAGAAGGAAGGATATTGTGTGGTCCGGGGGATCATCATCACGCGACGAGGCCGAGGAGTGGTTGTCGCGACATCGGCCGCCGATCGCCCCGCGCTGAAGAAGATGTTCGAGAGTTTTCTACGACCGAGTGTTTGTTCGCGACATCCGCCGCGAATCATTGACTTTGTTGGTTTTTTGACCCTAGTCTATCGCGCGGGTCCGATACCCACGATTGACGATGAGTGAGGTGAGGGCTCGGAGGTGGGATGGTACGTTTACAACGATTCCCCGACGGATATTTTTGGAGGTATTTTGAGGGTTCAGGCGAATAAAAAGATGGGGCAGAAAAGTCAGAGATCAGATAGTCAGTTCATCAAAGTTGGCGCTCTTGCTTGATTCAGCTGGCATGCTTTTGCTCACATCGCTCGCCGCTACACTTCACGTTTTTTTTATCGTTCTCTAATGCAAAAAAAAAGGTACTTTGTCCGATTTTGCTAATTAAATTTTTGGTTTGTTATTTTGGTGGTAGAGAAAAGGGGTAAAGATAGTAGAAGAGTAAAAGAAATAGAAAGGGAAAGAAAGAAATAAGGGAATAGAAAAATTGATGCTCAAAATGAGGTGTCTCTGAAGTCTGAAGTTTCTTTTGTCCGATGTGTTTTTTGGATGGATGCATTTCTGACGGATTTGTGTCTTTTGATAAAATGTTTTTTTTCGTGTTGGTGTGGTGAGGATTTTGTTGGAGTATTGAGGATAAACCTGTTCCTTCCAATGAAGATAGAAGAAGAGATGCTCGAGGGAAGTTACTTCTCTATGATCAGGTTGCAATCATTAGACGTAGGCGTTTGCTTTGCTTTTCCAGGGCGTTTGCGTTGCGGTTTTTTGCTGGCCTCTGTGCCTGCGCTTGTTGCTGTCTTGCCCAATTTCTATGGGGGGAGAATCGAGAAATGAAGGTGTTTTAGAGGAGGGAGTTAGAATGTGGCTAGATAGAATGTGAGGGTGGGGGGGTCGGCCGTGCGATCGGGGGGCGGCGCTGCGCGGGGGGTCCCGCCTTGCCCCCCTGCGTTGAGGGGCTTCAGGATGGCTTTTGTGAGGGGCAACTTAGTAGCGTGGGCGGTGGTCGAGAGCTAGGATTGTATTGTAGCTTAGTTAGCAAATGTTATTATAAATTCCATTATTAATCTTAATTCCGAGGTGATTGGTTATGTTGTTTGAGGTTGGAAAGTTGTGGTTGGATAGGTGATGGAAGTTTTGGATGAAGTTGTGATTTGTTTGGATTTGAGTGGGATGGATGTTGTATGGTATTTCCTCTTTCAGGGGTTATCAACCTCCGGCTCTCTCGATGGCTCCCGCCCCTTCTTGCTTGCCTTCTTCTTTTGCCATTTAGCCATTAGACAGGAGGGCCACTACAACCAGCTCTTTGGACCCAAAACAACTCGGCCCACTTTTCTATTGGTTTTTTGCAAAAAAGCAGTTTCATATGTGTCAGTGAAGTAGTAGTGGAGATAGAGGCTTGGCTGTTAGTGATGCGGGGGCTGTGTCGGATGGGGTTTGGCTCGGGCTGCGGGGAGTGATAGGAGGAATTGGGGGGGGCGCTGCGGGGGGGGAAGGAGTTGTGATAGTATGTACAGGGTATTGCCATAAGATGGCACAGCGTGGGCAGCTAGTCTCGAGGCCGGCGCGCCCTCCTCGGCGCCTGCGCCTGTTCAAAGAATAGCGTGGGCGCCTCGCCCCGCGCCTTGGAAGAGTGTTGTTTTGTTGTGGGGGAGGGGTGGGTGCAAACAAAGCGCAGGGGCAAGGGCCATTTGGGGCTGCACAACCTTTGCAATGGGCATATATGGGCTTTGGGTGGCATAATGCTCCCAATGCATGGTCAAAGCGTCTTCCTTGCTTCTTTGCATTCTCTTTGTCAGGCACAGGCAATAAAGATTTTGTGGTCTTCAAATTTAGTTTCAATCGGAAAAAATATGAACAAAATTTTTAGAAACAGCTTGTTTTGTTCAGGCGATTCCCCGTGGCACAGGACTGCAACAGAAAGCACTCAACACAAGACTGTATATCACGAATATAGGCCACCCATCAAATGGTGTGCGGGAGTCAAATGTTATCTTACCAATTCTCTGGATATTCAGTTGTCCCAAGGCTTATCTCGTTTTATTTTTCTTTCCGTCGTGGATGTTTTTAGCACACGACCTTCACATCGCGTCAGTGATGATCCAGGGAGTCATGTGGATTGATGTGGTGAAGCCTACCTGGATTTTAGGGGAGGAGCGAGGAGTGGGGGCGGTGGGGGGCTGGGCATGGAGGATGGGAGGGGGCGTGCGAGATGAGTGCCGGGTGTGGCCTGAGGGAGGACCTGCGGCTCCGCTGAGGTCAGGCTGCATGTCGGGGGTCGGGCGCCTGCGATTGAGTGGCGGTGTTTTGAATTTAAGAATAATTTTGATTGAAGTGAAAGAGTAATTTTTCAGGGTTTTTTGGAACATTGTGTTGAATATATAAAAACTTTTTGTGTTATTGTTGTGGAAAAGATTTTGTGGGGTTGTGCGTTAGGCAAATTTTCATGTTGTGAGTGGAATATGGCATACAGATTGTATATACATAGCTTTTTTTTGTTTTCTTTGAAGTATTCCACAATGTATCGTGTTTCTATATCTTGCGCTTCTTTCATGAAAAATGTGCATTCATTTCTGATTCCTGATGTGTTGTGAAACACTCAACGTTATCGCCGTTCTAAATACATTAGACAGAGTTCTTTATTTGTGGGTGGTGGTGGAGCTTTGTGGAAGACTACTGTGGGCTGTTGGTTTTGTTGTATCGGTGTGCTTCATCACAAATTAGATCTTGATTATTATTGGGGAGATACAGTCGATGTTCTTGGTAATCACATGTTCTGTTCAAGCATCTCCTTTCGACATCGCTATCGCTCCTCGTACTGTCTGGACAAAGTGGACTTGTTAAATCTTGTGAGATGAAATTATAACTCAAAATGATCACAACTGGATGATTCTGATCTACTGAATGTTTTCCCCCCAACTACAGATATTCACTAAAAAGATATTAATACTTCATGTTCGAAATTTGTTGAAACAGCAAATAAATGAACAAGTGGGAATGGATAAATTGAAAAAGAGGTATTTCAAATAAAAAAAAGGCTTTGTTAGTAGCTGGTTTTTGGTATGTGGGTGTTAGTCTTCCTTCCTCTGTCTTGTTGTAGCTGAATTGATGAAATGAAGCTTTATTTTCTGTATGTGACCAGGGGATTGCCAGCGGTTCACTTCCCCCCCCCCTTCCCCCCCCCCCGTCTCTTCTCTAATTTATGTGAACCGCTGAACCGCGGTTGAATAGAAATATTTATCTTTTATGATAATTCAACCAAGCATCCCAACACTAATCCATTGTAAGCTAAGTATGTTGTATGTCCATGATCTTCACATCCAAAACGTCAGACAAAAGTGACGTGGTCACGTACAAGTGCTGGCTGACTCGATTTTGCATGTTGCCGGTTTGGTGTTGCGGTTGGTGGTTGGGTGGGAGTTTGTTTTGTTGTGGTGGGGTTGTTTTGGTGTGGTTTGGGTTGTGGTTTTTGTTTTTGTTGACCTAGGGACCTATTATGGTGTTGTTCTTCTGGGACGTTTTTTGTTTTTGCGTGTTGCAGTTTGCTGGTGCATGGCATTGTGTTGTGTCGTAAAGAATCGATGTCTTCATTATCTCAAGTTATCGATAATTATTATATGGCATGGTTTTGTCTGTTTATGTGACTGACTCTGTCTGTGTTGCTGAACTGAACTGTTCATTGTCATGCATGTATAAATACCGTATGTTTGACTGTTATAATTTGACTGTCTCTCTAGTTACTCATTTCTTCTTGATTCTAATTTTCCGAGTTTTCCGCGCGAGAACGAGGAGCCTCTTCCGTCCCCTACTGTGTTTATGCGGGCCCCACAGGCTTCTTAAGCACACCTCTTGTAGTTGAACTTGGACGGTTTTTGATCTCTCGTTTTATAAGGGCCTTTTGGGAGAGTTAGCACAACTATGTCCTTCGGGGGGAAGGAGGGGAAAGGAAAACATCACACTAGCACTACTCACCTAAGCCTATTAATTAACTACACATCCTAGTCTTAAGGGCTTAATAATTGCTCGATAATATTAATCTCGAAGTTGACCCCGCTGGCTGGGGATTGGTTTGTTGCCAGGACAAATGGTATCAATGTTTTTTTCAACACTGCATATAATAATAATTACATAAACTCGCCAATAAGGTACCTACAGCAGGGTAGGTAGTGAGCACGGAGTGAATGTAGTAGAGTAGCAGGTCAGGCGCGCGTAGGAGAGGAGGAGGGAGTAGTGAAGGAGAAGGGAGGGTAAGGAGTAGGGAGTATGAGGAGGAGAGTGAAGGAGAAGGAGCAGGTAAGGATGAGATAGTGGAGTGGTGTATTCGGATAGGACGGAGTAGTGAAGACGCTATGTGTTTAGAGGCGATAGAATGGAGACGGATGTCGCGATTTAAAGAAAGATATTGTGAACGAGGAGGAAACGGCACACACGCAACAGCGGCAAGACAATCAAAGACCAAAGGCAAATCTTGGGGTGGAAAGCTGGTTTTTTCTACACTAGCAACCTGTGTGCTGAGCTAGCTGATGTGTTGACAAGACAGAAAGAGTGTCGTAGCGCACGGCTTCACGGACAATATGAGGTCAGTAGAAGGGTACCTTTGGTGGGGTGTGTTTGTGATGTGAGGTAACAGATGTTAAAGAAAATTGCTGTGTGTGTGTGCGCGTCGGCTAGAGAAAGAGAAAGCTACGCGGATCTATCTAAAATGCGGTTGGGTATCAGTGGATAAGAAGGAAAAGTAGACAATGGGAGAAAGAATTTTCGTTTATGAGTCGGTATGAGCAGGTAGACGGCAGTCGTTGCGGCGTTTTCTAGGTTTTGTGGCGGCTGATCTCGACCTGAGAGACCATGAGGATAGAACACGCTAACCCAAGAGCTTATAATACTAGACTGAAGTGTGCCGCAAAAGCAACTAGTAGGATGAGTTTGGAGGTAAAATTAGATGGTAATTTGGTGAGTGTGGAAAAGGCTTTTCTATGGCCTACTCCGTTTAATGTAAGAGAATGGGAGTATTGCGTCTTGGCTTAGAGCAATTCGACTCGAGGTTTAGTAAGGGGAACGGATACCTTATAGTGCACGGATCACAAAAGTTCCAACGTGAAGCATAGTTTGCTTTTGTGTTGTTGACTGAGGCTGGAATTTTGGCCGGATATTTGATCGGGAGGTTTTGTTGTATTTTGTTTGTTGACCGGTTTAGGTAATGTTGCGGAAATTTGTAAGATAGGAGTGTATTTTTAAGAAGCGGCGTGAAAACTTCAAACCATGTAATGAGGTGGAGGGGGTGTTGGAGGGAGTGGATGGAGTAATGAGTAGACCGAGGAATGATGTAGGTTTTTAGGTCGATTGTATAAGGGTCAGGAAGTGTTTTGGAGGGGTGGGGGAGGTGTTGTCGAACTTCTTGGGGTTGTGGTTTATGGAATAAAAGAGAAAGAGAGGAAGGAGGAGTATTCCAAGCATACTTAGTTGTATGGAACTTAGGGTTTTGTAATGGGTATAGGAGTGCGTGTGTGCATTGTTTTATTGTGGTTCAAGGGGAGGAGGGGGGGAGGTAGAGGAGGAGAGGGGGAGGGGGGAGGGAAAGGAAGGGGGGGGGAGGAGGAGAGGAAAAGGTAGTAGGAGGATAGGGAGGAGGGAAGCGGAGGAGATGGGAGGAGGAGGGGGAGGACTGTTAGTTGGCATTTTTGTATGGTGTAGCATTTAACTGTTTAGGGGTGCGGTCATTTGTGTGGAGATTAGGAGAGAGGGACAATCTGTACTTGCTAGGGTAGTTTAGCAGTTCAGTGAAGGTTTCCTATAAGGTTATGGGGGGAGGAGGAGCTCTCAGGGGGCCGAGGGCTGGCAGCGCGGCAACATGGAAGGGACGCTGTCACGTAGGTATTGCACGTTCGGAACGAGACGCAATTCTCAGCGAAGGACAGCGCAAGGGTTTATATGATGATGGCGCGTTTGTAGCAGTTCGACTGATCTTCGGAGGCTCGGCGCTAGAGTAGGACTAGTGAAGGAGTCACACACGTCTTCTAGTACCTCGGAATGTTCGGAGAGCAGAGTATTTCGTAGTGGGAGCACATCATGTAGATGTATCGTGCGGCAGCTATCCGGAGAGTGCACGCGCAGAGACGCGAAAGACATCAGCGGACGACTTAGAATAGTGATACAGCTCAGGAGGCCGTGCATGAATACCCGGAGGGGCTTGTTTCAGCGCGCGGCCAATAGTGGACTTCCGAGTGTTGTAGAGTTTAACAGTGGCGTTTAGGGAACCAATCTCAGCGCATCTCATCATTGTAGGTGTAGGTACACTCCGTGTGTATTCAGGAGCGACATTTTCGAGCGAGCCCTTCACTTGGATCCGTCTCGTTTTGGAAGCATGCACGGAGGACACTTCCAGACGCAGGCTTTGAAGGAACCTACGAAAAACCCCTACTCCTTAGTGGCACTCGGGAGCGGAAATGGAGGCAGGCAAAGGCATCTAGTGAGAGGTGAGTTCATCTGAAGCTTGACTAACTCAGAGTGAGGGGAGTGAAAACAGGTGCAAGTGTCTCATGTTGCGTAGGATGGCTCCCATTTAGAGTCGCCATTAGCGTCGAGCCGCGAGAGAGGGTAGGGAGGAGGGGAAGGAGGAGGGAGGAGGTCGGAGAGCAGAAGATGGACATTCATTGGTCTTCGCGGATGTTGAATGCGAGTATAGGCAAGAACCAGCGGTCGGTGGAGGACGGAGGCTCGGCACATGTGCAGCGAGTTACGTTTCACGTCGTATCATTTGAAGTATTGAGAACACGCACGGCGAGGGTGGAGGGGAGGAATGTTGTTCACGGTAGGAGTGAGTGAAGTCTCACTGGGTGGTTTCAATGGCACGCAGAGAATCGGGAGTTTTTGCAACCACCTTATCGCGTCGATGCTAGCGAGGAGAGGAGGGAGGGGGAGAGGAGAGGAGGTACCTTGGATCTGGCCCGCCTGGAGGCATGAAGGAGTTTCAGGTGATTGGGATTGCTGATAAGATGTGTGGACTTGTATATAAGATTCCAAGCCATAGTGACTATGGTTAGATGTCGTTCAGCGATAGGAGCGATGGGCAGACAGATTCTCAGAGATGGCCCTCACCCCTCCTTACTATCACTAATATGATAGGATCTGAGCAACAAACCCTTGATGGAGACCAACATCGATGTTGAACTCATTGACTGTAAAGCGTGCTCCGATGCTTAACTTGGCGACCTTGTTTCATATAAACCATTCCAATCAACTACCTCGAATGATACACTCCTTGAATCTTCAGTTTTCTCATTTCTCACCCACAGACTCGTTCCGAGGTATCGAGCGATCACAAAGCCTTTTGCAAATCAACACGAATAGCGCAAAATAGATAATCCTTCTATGTGTTGAGGTCTTGCGCTGTCCGTGGAGTTGTTCGCGGACAAGTGAAGAAAGAACGTGTGCAGATCTGTGTGTGCTTCTGCATGAGATTGTAATGAATGAGTAAACTGGCGCGATGGAGGTGATTGGCAACGCTGAATGCTGGAACCGTAGGCTGGAGGTACACGAGAATAATTTAGGTTCTCTGCACCAGTTTGTTCAGTCTTTCCAAGCGCGTCGGGGAGAATGAGAATGATTAATGTTCAATTTTTACCCGCGTTGCTGGATTTTGGTGTGAATGCCCAGTAGTAAGCAAGTGACAAATACTGGGATAGAGCGAAGATGGCTCGCGCCTGTCGGCGGGCTGCGTCCCCCCCCCCCTCTGGCACGGCAGAGTGGAGTGTCTGTGGTCCTGGCCCGCCGTTCGGTAGGTTTGCTTCGTGTCCTGAGTCACCCCCCCCCCACGCCCCCTCTGGAACGCATAGAGAGAGGTTGTGGTCTGTCGTGTGAATGTGCCGGAGCGAGGGTTGGGTTGGTCTCACGTTCACAACAATGATTCTGCTGACGTCCCCCCCCCCACCTCTGACGAACGACAGCAGAGTGGTGACTGAGACATCGGGTTTGTTGGTGTTTGAGTTGCCGCCCCCGCGCCCCCATGCCGTGAGGATCTCGAGGTAGCCGCCTGGAGGAAGTGGACGTACGGAGGGCGCGACCGTCTAGGTTGAACGTGGGGCGACCGCCAGGCGAGAGATGTAGTCTTGAGGCTTCGATAGTGTGTGATGTATTGTTGAGTGTGTAGCGCCCCAAACGAAGCATCGGATGAGAAAACGGAGCGCCCAGATAGACTTGGTAAGTGCGCTAACGTGAGAAATTTTGGACGGGAAGGGATGTTGCTGCCAGCGGGAATCGGAATATTGAGAAGTAAAATCGATGGTCGGCCGGGACGTCCGCCCCCCCCCCCTGGACAGGCTTGCTTCCAGTGGACGGGGCGATTATTGTCGTAAGTGCGCGATGGAGCTCGTTCTGTGAAAGCTAACGGAGAGTGGAGACAAATTCAGTGAAAACTCGCGAGATCGGCTTGTTGTCCTATCTGTCTTCGTTCAAAAGTTAGAGCGGTTACAAGATTTTAGGTCGGAGCTCGCTCACCTGAAAAAATCCTAAGTGTCAGAGTGACTTTGTATGGGTAAAATTTTGAAAATTTTGCGGAAAGGGGTGTGGGATTAAAATTTTCGACACCCTGACCCCCATGACTGAGCCTCCTATGAATACCGCCTGACGGACCGTGCAGCCGAAAACATGTGTTTCATCAAGATGTTCGCTGGACGTCCCCCCCCCTTTGGACAGCATTGCTTCGATTTTGGCTTCTATAGTGGAGGTTTTTTAGTCGTCGTTCAGATAGCACGTTTGAAAAGCTAAAAATAAAGGATGAGTTGTAAGGAGGAAAAAAAATAAAGGAGATGCGAGGGAGATGAGACAGTTATGAGATATTCGGTAAGAGGAGGCGGAGGAAGAGCAGAGATAGTAGAGGAGGGATACAAGGTATTTTAGTATACTTAGAGAGGAGGAGGAAAGGCAGGCAGAGGGAAAAGGGATAAAAAAGATAAAGCAACAGATAATAACAAACATAAAAGGAGGATAGAATTAATTAGCTTTCCTATATAAGAGAAAAAAAGCTTAAGAGTGAGAGGACTTAGGAAAGGGATGGGATTGTTCTGTAGTAGTGTAGGTGTGATTGGGTTAGGAGACCGAGAGGGAGTTGTCGGAGTGATGGACAAATGTCAGTGAAAGCAATCGGCTTAGTTCGCGTATTCTGCCTTCCGTTTACATGTGAGACGCGGCATTATGAAGATTTTGGGACTAGTGTGGTTGAAAAAAACGACCGAGTTTAGAATTTGGGAGGTTAGAGAGGTTCTGTAGCTTCAAAACGAACTATGTCGGATTGGTAAACGGATGCCAGAGTATTGGAATTCAACTTGATGTATATTGGTCCAATGAGATCTTCATCCAATGTTGAATCAAGCGGTTTCTTTTAAATAGCGAGCGCCTTCCACAGTGGAGAATCTTCCATCGTTCAAGCACGAGGTGACGGACGCCTGATTTTCTCTCTCTATGTTCCCCCTCCTGTTCTATGGCCACCTAAAAGAGTAAGGGTGCGCGCTAACTAGTTCCCTCCCTTGACCGCCCTTGAACGTAAATTAGTACAATCTTTTTTCATGTTCAGGCATGCTACTCCATGTCTGCTTGCACTAGTAGGGACGCGAAAATGGCGGTCAAACGTTACAGGTTCGCTAAGAGTCGGATCATCTACAACAGAGGGGCAGGCAAGTGGTAAGAAACATCAAGGAGTACATTATCTAGCACGCTACAGCGTAAATTTAAAAGCCTTGCGTTTTTTGCTTTTTTCTGTGCATCATAGCGTGGAGTAGCAGTCCCGAACGGGAAATTGCTCCTTCCAGGATGTCTAAGATAATGCTAACTCAATCAGTATGGGGGAGCTAGCATTACTGATCCCCTGTAGAGTGCGTACCATTTCGCCACAACTTGATATTATGTGAGGAGTAGTGATCATTAAATAGGATGGACATTCTATGCCTCAGGCGGTCAGAGCGTGGAAGGCGGAGATGACAAGAGATACTCCCTATAGAAAAAGATTTGGTTGATGGTAATCAACATGTTGCCTTCCCGGTATCACATTGGAGGATGTAACTTCTATAAGAATAGACGTGTGTTACAAAATAATTAGGCGGGCTGTCGTTGAAGAGCAGCTAAGACGCCGCGCTGTCTACAGAGCGAACGTGAGAGCAGAGATGGAGCGAAGAGAGGCACGAGACGGGCGTAGAAGAGTTAGAGCGTGGCCGCAGGAGAGAGGCGCTGAGCGAGAGCGAGTAGCTCGATCGAGCAAGCAGAGAGAAGAGATCTGACTGCGAGCTGAATCATCCTTGTTGCGCTATGATAGTACGACTACCGTGTATGCAGAGCAAGCGGAATGACGCTCGCGAGCGTCTAGCTCGCTTGTCTACTCTCTCTTCTATCACGAGAGGAGAAGAGAGCTTGCAAGCAGCAAGCGAGAGCAGAGTAGGGAGGAACCTCTGCAGCGGCGGGTCGATGAATGGCGGTAGAGATCGAAGCCGAGGAGGAGATAGCAGAGGCGAGAGAGAGCGAGAAGAAGCTCAGGGAGTCCGATAAGCCCGAAGTTCTGTCGTGATGATCAAGGAGAGCGAGGCCGCTCAGAAGCAGATCATACTGCTTACGTCGCTCGATCGACCGCCCAATGTTAGAAGGTAGACGCAGGCTGTCTTGACTGCTCAATCATTAACTCCTCTATGTTCTCTCTAAGAGTATATGCAGCTATCACTTCTAGTCTCTCACTCTTCTCGTCTCTCGCTCTCTTCTCTATTACTCTCTATCAATCACACATCGTCTCTCACCTCCCCTCTCTCTCGTCTCTATTATCTCTAGCTCACCTCTCTCTATCTCTCACTGATCCTCTTCTTCTACTCTCATTCTCTAATATACTCTCGTTAATCCTTATCACTCTCTCTCATCTCCACTCTATCTCATCGTCCTCTTACTCTCT
>CAJQUW010017011.1:0-33841 GCA_907163375.1 Prostheceraeus crozeri | reverse complement strand
AGTAGTAAGCAAAACTCCACTTCTGGACCGCGCAAGATGGCGGCCATCGCTGCGTCCCCCCCCTCTGGCACGGCAGAGTGTCGTGGTCGGCCGCCGTGGTGCTTCGTGTCTGAGTCCCCCCCCTCTGGAACGACAGAGGTTGTGGTCTGTCGTGGTGTGCCGGCCAGGTGGGTCCACGTTCACAACATGTTCGCTGACGTCCCCCCCCCTCTGCAACGACAGAGTGTGAGACTCGGGTGAGTTGGTCCGACCGCCTGGTTGACGTGGGCGACCGTCTAGGTTGACGTGGGCGACCGCCAGGATTAGTCTTGAGGCTATAGTGTGTGATGTTTTTGGTGTGTAGCGCCCAAACGAAGCATCGGATGAGAAAACGGAGGCCAGATTCGGAATCTACGTGAAATTTTGGGTTAGGAAGGATGTTTCCAGCGAAATCGGAGAGAAAAAATTTTCGGCTGACGTCCCCCCCCCTGGACAGCTTGCTTCCAGTGGACGGATTTTGTCGTGCGATAGCTCGTTTGAAAGCTAAGAGTGAGACAAATTCAGTGAAAGAATCGGCTTGTTCGTATCTGCCTTCGTTTAGATGTGAGACGCCATTTAAGATTTTGGGACATTGGTGAAAAACGACAGAGTTAGAATTTGGGACGTTTTGGGCTGTAGCTTCAAAACGAAGTATCGGATTGGTAAACGGATGCCAGATTTGGAATCAACTTGATGTTATTGTCCAATGAGGATCATCATCCAATGAGAATCAAGCATTTCTTTATAAATAGCGAGCCTTCCACAGCGAGAATCATTCCATCGTTGAATCACACGAGTGACGGACGCACATTTTCTCTCTCCCTAGTTCCCTGTTCTATTATCCAACTAAAATGGTAAGTCGCTACTTCCCTCCCTCTCCTCCCTTGAACGTAAACTTAATACAATCTTTTTTCATTTTCAGGCATCTACTCCATCTACTGCACTAGTAGGACAAAATGGCGGTCAAACGTTACAAGGTTCGCTACGGTCAGATCATCTACAACTGAGGCCAGTGGAAGAAACAACCAAGGTACATAATCCTACACCGCTACAGCGTAAATTTAAACAAGCCTTGCGTTATGATGATCATAGCGTAGTACTCCAAACGGGAATGCTCCCTTCCACGGATGTCAAGATAATGCACAATCAGTATGGGGACTACATACTGATCCCCGTGAGTCCGTACATTCGCCACCAACTTGATACTATTGAGGAGTACGTGACATTAAATATGGACATTCCTACTCCTCTTGCTCAAGAGTGGAAGGCTAGAGATGACAAGGATACTCCCTATAGAAAGATTTGGGATGGTAATCACATTTGCCTACCGGTATCACATTGGTGTACTTACTATAAGAAGGATGGAGATCATTCAATACCCATCAGATGTGATGAGCTCGGAGAAGGTACTTGGGATATCCTTTTCAAAGTGAATGGGCTATATTATGGTCGACACAAGGATAATAAAATAGCCTCTCTCTCCATGCATATGGAATCCATCCTATATATTCCGAAACCACCCAACGTGGACGACATAATTGATCAAATCCTTAACAGCAGTGGTACGAAGCGCAAGTCGGAGAAGAATGCTACATCAAAACGCAAATCAAAGAAGGAGAATTGCTAGTCCTTTCCTAACTCTACCCTATGACAATTCGCTTATGTGCTTTGAGTGTCGTAGACGTGGTCTTATTAGATACATTTTACTTCTTCGTTGCCATCATATCATTTGTGTATTTTGTCGTGAAAAGCATCGATGTAATTCTTCATTTTGTAATATGTTATAGAACGTTTCCTTAGATGTGTAAATTTCCGTTTTAGGCTTCTATCATCATTTTTATGGATTGTGAGGGTGAACCTGTACAGGAGCTCAGTGCTATTGCTATGAACAATTGGACATATCAGATTGTTAGTGTCTATCATCAACATGCCAACTGCGATCCCAATGTTGATCAATGGGCGAGAAAACACATTCATGGACTTAATCTGAAATATTTGCAAGACTATGGCTTTTCTTGTGAGAGTGCTCTTCTTATTGACTTTAAACGATGGTTAGCTGCTTTCAATGTTATACGCATCTTTTGTAATAATCCTGGTAAGGAGAGGAAAGTATTTCCCAATCTAATCATTGATGATATTTTGCTCCCACCTTGGGATAGTAGAGTGAATCAACATTATCATGAAGTCACGAAACGTTTTAAGGATTTGTGTGTTCCTATTTTGTCTGTTCGTTGTAGTAGCTACGTTCATAACCAATGCTTCTTTCCTCCTTACCTCAACACTGCCAAAGTCCTGTATGGTTATCATTGCTCGCTGTATGATAGTTACCAGCTGTATCTATTTTATCTCTTTCAAACCATTGATTTATAATGCATGCTTATTACCATTATTCAATAAATGTTACTATGAGAAGAGTTGTTGTTTTCATGCAATGGATGGGTTAGATAAAGGGCGATCATGTCTTTCTCAAACGACTGCGGAACATTACGTTTTCATAGGCAAAGTTTAAAAGGAGCTGTTCAAGATTATGTGATAAAATTTCATAAAGATGAGACCGACATCGAAGCAGTGGTCGATGATGCTAGCACTCTATTTCTAGAGTTAATGAATACATTCTCTGATAGCATTATCATGGCGCGATTAGTTGCGAAAATTAAGTTTAGTCATTTTGGAAAGGAAGAGGTGGAAAGTCGCTCTTTCCATTTTGCTTCTTATTCAATGGAAGTGGTAGATCACCCCGAAGAATTTTTTAAAAGACATATGATAAAAATTGCTGAACGTCTTAACGCATTTAACCATCATGGTAGCAGTCTAGTGATTGAAGCGATTTCAGATATTCACATTCAACTTTCCATAAAGAAAAATTGAAAATGCAGTGGTACTTGATTGTAGCACAACTGGTTTTCGAGCTATGTCTGCTCACTCTCGAAGTATATTCCTTCTGTACATGCGTCTATTATTTAGAAAAGGCTAGCAAATTCATATCTTCAAAAAGACTTGCTATAGACATCAGTAACGGTGAAACTATGTGTTGTGATGTATGTAAGCGAAAGGATGGAAATGAAAAGCGCATCTTCAAGAGATGTAAGCATGCTTTTTGTCAACGCTGTTTCATACGTAATTGCATTCAACTTTGCCAATGTTACCACTGTGATATTGCTCATTTCGAGTGTCACTTATGTCGCAATAGTTAGTACCTATGCAAATGTGGTAAAGATAGGTTTTAGCAAAGACTAACACGGAAAATGGCGAAACGTAAAATGACGAAACGTAAAAGTCAAAAGTTTTCTTCAGCCATTCAAGCTCTCCGACGAATGAAAGCAAATCAGCGATACAATGCTATACGACATGCTAACGATAAATTCATTTGTGAAATTATTTCTCATGTGAGGAAGTTGAGGACGAAGAAATTAGCGCCAAAACAACGAAAGTTACTTAAGCGATATGCTACAAAATTGCGTTTCATCTCCAATCCTAAAGTCGCCCTTCAAAGAAAGAGGAAAACTCTAACACAAAAGGGCGGTTTCCTTTCAGCAATACTTCCAATGATAGCTCCTGCCGTGGGCAACCTATTGGGAAATATCTTTGGCTCTAAGCGTTAATTATGCAAATGTTGAGTCTCAAAGTAATAAAATGGATTTCAGACTTCAATGTGATAAAGTTCTGACTGTATCAGGTCCATCTCATGCAGGTAAAACTGTTTTCACGCTGAATTTATTGGATAAAAGAAGGGAGTTGTTTAAGGAACCTATCAATCGAGTGATTTGGTGTTATGGTATTTATCAACCGTCGCTGTTTCAGGAATTGCAAAGTCGCAACTTTATTCGACATGAAGGAATTATTCCAGTGGATAAACTTCAGTCTAATGATGTTGTTGTATTGGATGATTTATTAAAAGAAAGTAAGAATTCAAAAGATGTTACAGATATGTTTACTCGCGCAGCACACCATAAAAGGTGCTTTATCATCTATATTACACAAAATTTGTTTCCTGATGGAAAAGAAGCTCGTACACGAAACCTGAATACACACTATTATGCTATTTTCAAGAATCCGCGAGATAAAAGTCAATTTGAAATTTTAGCGCGACAAGTTGCACCCAGAGGATCAAAAGCCTTAATTGAAATTTTTCAAGCAGCTACTGAAAAACCATACGGTTACTTATTCATTGACTTTACGCAAGAGTGTCCGGAAGAATTTAGATTTCGAAGTGATATTTTGAAAACTCCCATGATTATCTACAAACTATGAGTTCTTATTCTCGCATGATTGTTATTCCTCAGGATGAATATGTACAATTGACTGCCATGCAGCAAGTAAAGCAACCTCTTGCAAATCAAATGTATAGGAAAGAAATAGATTATCAGCAAAATGTTCACATCAAAGATCCACATCGTGCTGTATTATTACAATCGGAAACTGTTGAGCAATTGAAAAACTTGAAGAATAAGATGCGTGACTCTGTATCGACTGCTACACCTTTAGCATCTCGCGCACATGCCATATCTCTTTTCAATAGTATTGAGCCCCATCTCAATGTAAATGATAGAGGAGAAATCATTACAGATGAAAATAAAGTGATTGATGCTTCACGTTATGAAGACTTGATTCAGTATGCGACACGTAGAAAGCGCCGTCAGGGCTATGTTCCACCTGGTTGGTCATACTTTCTTAAACTATTGAAAAAGCATAATGTGCCAAAATTTGCTTTGAATAATGAGACATTGAAAGAACTTGATTCAACAGTGGCTACTACTCCAATGCTTCAGACGATGAAAATGCCAACAAATTGGTTTAAGGCGTCACCCGCTACATCCCCTCCCACACTCACTAAGCAAACAAGAGGAAGAACTCGACGTAGATCTACATCGCCACTAAAACTGGTAAAAGGAAAACGTAAAACAGCTCCTCCCAGGAAATACATGTTCTCAGATTATTAATATGAAGCAGATGTGTTGCTTGCCATGTAATGAGCCACCAGAGGTGAATGTCGTTGTCACTTGCACTTGCTGCGCCAGCTCTCATAATGAAACCCCTAAGCAATGTGAACACGATCGCAAAACCGCTAAAGCTAAATGCTGCAGTTGTTGTAAATGTAGAAAGGGAAGAAAACAAAAAGATGAGAAGGAGGAAAAAGAGTCAGTCGTCATCGACTGAACGTTTGAAGTCAATCTATTATGATGTAAAACATCCGGCAGGATTTGCATCTATCAAGAAATTATCAAAAGCGAGTGGTCTTCCACAATCACAAGTGAAACGATGGTTAAAGGGTCAGGCTACCTATACACTCCACAAACAAGCGAAAAAGAAGTACCGCACCCGCCATTATATTGTTCATGACATCGATGAACAGTGGCAAGCAGATTTGTGCGATGTTGCCTCCATTTCAAAACATAACTCGGGCAATAATTTTATTTTAACCGTCATTGATATTTTCTCGCGTTATGCGTGGGCTCAACCTTTAAAAACTAAAGAAGGGAAAGGAGTAGCAAAAGCATTCCAAACAATTTTTCGAGAAGGTCGCATTCCAAAAAGAATTCAGAGTGATCAAGGAAAAGAGTTTGAAAATCAGCATGTGACAAGATTATTTGAGAGGCATGACATTGAGTTGTTTAGTGTAAAGAGCGCTTATAAAGCTGCACTCGTTGAACGTTTTAATCGCACATTAAAAAATCGCTTGTGGCGACATTTTACTGCCAACTTGACACAAAATTGGACAAAGGTTCTACAAGATACACTCCATGCCTACAATCACTCTATCCATCGTTCTATTGGACTCAGACCAGTAGATGTAAATGCTGACAATGTAGATAAAGTGCGCGAATCATTCCAACGTAAACGCACTCATGTGAAAAGTGATGTGAAAATTGGCGATAAAGTTCGTATCTCAAAAGTGAAAAGTGTTTTTGCTAAAGGGTACCTCCCGAATTGGACAGAGGAGGTATTTACAGTATCAAGGATTAATCAAAAAGACTCTCCGACCACCTACAAGTTGAAAGATTACGATAATGAAGAAATTGAGGGTAGCTTTTACCGCGATGAGATTGAGGTAGTCACTGAAAGTGAAACATATTTGGTAGAGAAAATCATTCGATGTAAAAAACGGCAAGGTGAAGAATGGTGTCTTGTTAAATGGACTGGTTATCCTTCAAGTATGAACTCTTGGATGCGTCGTGCCGACATCTTTCATCTAAGTGATCGACAGTGATTCATGCAAAGTTGTAACTAACAATGTTTAGGGTTTGAGCTATGAATCCAACTGCCTCATTTTATTCACGACCCTCCTACGTAAGTGGTGGAGGACAAATTTACATCGGTGCTCGCCGCCAACGTGGAGGTAGCATACTTGGTGCACTGAAATCTGTTGTAGCACCTCTCATATCCAATGTCGGTAGATCTTTAAAACGAAATGTTTTAAGTAATGCCGTTGGCTTTGCTGGTGATGTTGCTAGTGATCTTTCCAGAGGTAGAAGTTTTAAGAGCAGTTTGTTGAATCGTGGGAAGGAACGCGGTTTAAAAACATTGAAGCAGACCATTGCTGGTGTTACTCAAGGAAAGAAATCACCTAAACGAATGAGAAAAGGAAGGAGGAAACATCGCGGAGCTGGTAAGGTGCGATCTTCAGTCAAAAGGCATTCACGCAAACGTCGCAGAGGCTCTAATCATTCATCAGGCGCTAAACGACGACGCTGCTATAACTTCTAATCATGGAGTGTAAAACTTCCGGTTTTTGTTTGTTCGATCAACAAGCCATACAGACAGATATTCTTAGTTCAAGTATTGTAGATTATCATCCTCGAACAGCTGAGAATGCTGGCCCCATTGAATTTGTTATTCCTGGTGGTAGTGATGACTACATAGATTTGAGTTATGCGATGCTTGATTTGAGGTTTAGAATTCAGCAAGCAGATGGAACTGCTATTGACGATGCACATAAAGTTGGACTGAACAATTTACCATTGACTACATTACTTCGCGATGTTTCTCTAACGATTGGAGAGCAGCAGGTGGAAGGTGGTCAAAGCGATTATCCCTATAAATCATATTTCAATCATGTATCACAGTTTCATCCAGCAGCACAAAAAAGTCATATGGAAGCCATGGGATGGTACAGAGATGAAGCAGGAAAATTTGATGTTGAAACAAACAGTGGCTTTGTAAAGCGATCTGCTATGATTAAAGATAGTAGAGTATGTCAGCTATATGGTCCGCTGAATTTAGACTTCTTTAGACAGTCAAAGTTTTTACTCTGTAATACCAGCATGCGACTCAAGCTGACATTGAATAAGCCTGAATTTGCGCTGAATGCATTTGCTAAAGTTGACAATTTTAGAATTCATGTGGAAGATATTGCACTTTACATTCGTCGAGTAGTACCGAATCCAAGTGTCATTAGAGGGCATGCTGAAGGTCTTAACCGCCAAAATGCCATTTACCCCGTTCAGCATACAAAGCTTCTCACCTTTACAATTCCGAAAGATCAAAAGAGTTTCATGAAAGATGGCCTCTTTCCATCGGAAGCACCGAAGCTCCTCATGGTGGCAATGGTTGAAAATGATGCATTTAATGGTAATATAAAGAAGAATCCTTTCAATTTTAAACACAATCAGTTAAGTGAAATTGCTTTACGTGTTAATGGTGTGAGTCATCCTGGTCCACCCTACAAACCAGATTTTGCTTCGGATCAATTTATGCGCAGTTATGTTGATTTTATGGATGTCTTTGGCTTTTACAATACGGATGATACCAACGGACTGACTATGAAAGAGTTTAAGAGTGGATATACTATTTATGCATTTGATTTGACTGCTGACAGCGATATTAGTGCACCCTATCGTCAAGCGAACGTGCCTCATAATATTCGTTTGGATTTGACGTTCAAAAGAACACTACCTGAGACGATCAATGTATTAATTTATGCAGTCTTCGATTCAAATATTGAAATTACAAAGTATCGTGACGTGATTCTTCAGTATAATCGTTAATGAGTTGGTTGACTGCTGACGATATTAAGACTAAAGTGCAGCGTAATGCAGACGAAGCGACGTTGAAAGCTTTCGATAATGTCTATTCACTCGATACCTTACCACCTGCAGTAAATCACTATCCCATCTTTATTGTGCTAAACACTCATTCACAGAATTTAGGCGGTGAGCATTGGAAAGCGATCTTTATTGGAGAAGACCGACGTGGTGAACTATTTGACTCTCTTGCTCAACCTCCAAATATACCAACACAGCAGTGGTTGAGAAAACATACGCGTCAATATCAGCGAAATGAACGCATACTACAACATCCACTTTCATCAACGTGTGGTGCTTTTGTACTGTACTTCATCTTAAAACGTTTACATGTATCTCGATTTGCATCTGTTATTCAAAACTTTTCATGTAATCCATCCTCTAATGAAAAAATGATTTGTAAGTTCTATCATGATTTGAAATAAAAACATCATGTTGGAAAAAATTGTTTTTTATTTTACAATCCGCTGGGTACGTACATACTCAATGAGATAGTCTAGGATCATATTTGCTTGTTCATGAGATTTTAGTCCAGTAATGATCACTTTACTATTATGAAAGATTGCCACATGCACAGGCAACCAACAACTAATGAGAGCTGCAGGAAAAAGTTCGGGTTCATAACACAAACTGTAACTGCTGGTACGAATCTTCAAAAATGATAGACTGTCACTCAATTGAGTAGAGATCACCATATTGTCCACAGTCAGATTCGACATCACACACCTCTCCCTCTTCCATATCCGACGTAGTAGTCTCTGTAGCTCTAAGCGCATTGACTGCGCCGATGAATGAGAAAGGGCGCCGAGAATCTGTACAGTCCCATTTGGGAAGAGTTGAAGATTCCGTGAATTGTTCATCTTCACCACTAACATTTGAGGACGGCCCGGGTAATACTTGCTGTTTGGAAGCTGTTGGCGTAATGTTGTGAGATCGATTTTGGTGTAGAGTCTGAAGCGACGGAGAATGTTGACGATGGTGTAGCGATGGCGCTTCATGATGAAAGAATGAGTAAATTGAGCGATGTACCTTCCTTTTATACTTTTCCCAACTACCTTGATGAAATGTGAAGTTAGTATGAAGTTGGGAATGATAGAGTTGAATTCGCCGATTGTTGACGCGCAGCCAGATGCGATTTCCAATACGTGAATGTCTTTTCATATAGAAGTATTTCAAGTCCTTCATGATATGATGTAGAGATTGAAAATGACGATAAGATAAAACAAACTCTCTTCTCACATTTCCAGTTGAATCTTTGAAATAGACGTTTCGATCATGATCCGTTTCAATACGTTGTAGGGAATCTAATTTCCAACTCATGGTGCGTGGTAATCATATCTGATTAAGATTTGCATAGTAGGGCGATGAACTCACGACGAATAAATGTCATGATGGAGCGATGTATGTATCTTCTATACTTCTCCCAATTGTATTTGCGAAATGAGAAACAGTTTGCGGAATGAGAATGGTAGATTTGAATTTCATTTCTGTAATGTTGAAGCCAAACTTGATCACCCAAGGAGATGAATCTTAATGTTTCAAAATATTCCAAATCCCTCATGATATCATTGAGGTTGACAAATTGTCGCCATGTTAATGTAATTCCTCTTGATGTATGACCATGAGAATTTTTGAAATGTACGTTTCCATCACGATCAACTCTGATATATTGTAGAGAGTCCAAAATCCAAGTCTTCATGATGTTATGCAAAGTTGCAGATTAGCAATATAAAAATGTCGTTTTATCATATTTTGCTTAGCAATGCGGCTACAAAGAGATTTACTAGCAATCGAGCCGCACTCTTTTCTACTCCCATTGATCATGCACAACAGCTAAATGGGAATTGGGAAGTGGGTGTCACTCAACTTGTTTATAGCAACTGTGTCTATACTTTTGATCATGAGGTGATGACTATTAATATGAGGCGTACAGCTGCTTATCAATGTGAAAAGGGGTGCCGAGTATACATTCCACAGTGGCCAAAGAAAGATCTCTTATCATGTAAAAAGTTTATATATGATTTCTTGAATAAAGCGTGTAAACATATTGTCCAATTTACTCCGCACAATGATGATTATAATTATGTACATCATGTAGTTGAGAAAGATTGGATTGTTGGTTTAAGTCCAAGTTTAAGAAATGATTTAGGCTACCTCGCTAGCGCCTTAACAAGCTATGATAATTTTAACGTTAATTACCACATAAGTGGTCATAAACAGTTAATATATCGAGAGGAAGCTTATTATGTAGATCTTATTCCAAGAAATGAGAAGACGTTGGTGAAGAAGATTGTGATTAAGCCAAGAAAGACAAACATGACTCCTGAAACATTATTGAAGAAATTTAATTATCTCCTTCGAGTTGATGACAAACAAGTGGCAACATTGACTTATATTAAATCATCTAATCATATTGCAATAAGCAAATTAAATGATGATGATCTAGTATTAGTTTGTTCAAAAGATTTTCATCAGTTCTTACGACATCGTTCTGCAGCTGTTCATGGAAAATCTGATATGCAACATTTACCATGTGAAAGGTCAAATCAATTTGATACAGAATGGGCCGTATCTTTATACAGAAAGTGTGTAGAGCCTTTTGGTGGTTTCTTACATGAAACAAGAGTGTTGATGCCTCGCATTATTACTTCGGTTAAATTGGTTGTAGATTATTTAAATGAAGTGATTAATGAGCAACATATTTCATTTTCTGAAAAAGAAGGTACTTTGTCTCTCACTATAAATGGAAAAGGTATTGAACTAATTATGGATAAAACTCTAATGGACATTTTGGGTTTTGATCAAAATATCTTTAAAAGTGGTACTGTAACCAAAGCTAGCGCAGACATGTCGCTATCGCGTCGTATTAACTATTTTCAGATATATTCCAATATTGGTGAAGATGTACGTGTGGGAGATGTTGAAGCTCCATTGCTAGCAATGATACCATACCAGCCAAAAAGCTGCAGTATTTTATCTGAGCATACTTTCAAGAAAGTGCATTATACAAAGCTGAAATCAAACTACATCCCACAAATTGATATTGCCATTTATGATGATGCTGGTGCGTTGATTCCTTTTCATAAAGATGCTGTGACAAGTATTACACTCCATTTCCGAATGAAGAGTTAATGCAAACGTATGCTAATATATTTTTCCAATGTGAATAATATGGAAAGTGAAAATAAGGACTCGTTTCTAATCTACTTGCCCAGTAATGCTTCTATGAATAAATTTCCCAAAAATAAACCATCAGACTATCGAGTAGAATTAAATCGGCCACTGCATTTAGAAGGTGAATGGGAAGTTGGCGTTTCTAGTATTTGCTATGATAGCAATATTCAGAATGTGAATGATTTGGAAGAAATGATATTGACTCCTCGCACCCATGATGGAATAACGATGAATAATGCATTTCAGTTCCCATACAATTTAACATCAGATGGAAAGTGGAACTATGAATGGATTCAGATAAAATCAGATTCTTATGAGCCATTTGGGAATGAGAAAATTATTAAGGCATTCAACAGTGGTAATACTTCCATCATGAAGAATAAAAATCAGAAAGCTTATGAGTTTACTATCTATCATTGGAGTGGGAGACAGTTCCTCCGCTTTCATTCTTTTACTAAAGGTCTTACGCTGAGGTTGGATAGTGAATTCTATCCACATCTTGGTTTTGGTCATGGACTACATCTAACGTCAATTGCTACTGCAAATGTTAAAAAAGTTTATTCAAATCGAATCAACAAATTTCATTATAGATTTAAAATATTTGATGAAGATGTTGTAGAATGCGAAGAACGCATCATTTTGAAAAAGCGTGGTGTTCAACCTTTATCACTTATTGAGTTAGTAAAACGATGGAATGAGACTGTGGGTAAGAAGTATGGAGAGAAAATTATGGCGGACAAAAATAAGTTGGTTATTCAGAAATATAATGACAAACTTACAGTTTATTTCTCTCCAACCTTGCGTCATTTTGTAAGACATTATACGCCTATTATTGGAAGCGGTGTGGTGTATGCTTCTCATGAATATCACACTAAAGCTGATTCAGTTAATGATGAATGGTGGGTGGACATCTATGGTGATCGCATCAAGAAAATTTACCAGTCTTATGAAGAATCTAAAGTTGCTATCAATATAATGCCGCGTCTATATCATACAGTTGAAAGCTTCATTCATGTAGTAAATCCTTATATACAACAGAAGTTGAAGCATGTGATGAAAAGTAAATATGATGCAAAGACACACCACATTTCGTTTTCAATTGAAAATCAACGCGTTGTTCTGAAACTGGGTGATGACATTCAATGTCAATTGAGTAAAAATTTGAAAAAACTCTTTGGCTTTTCAATGCTACAAACTGTGTTTGCTGCTGCGCATACGATTGGTATAGAAACACCAATGACACTTGATAAACATGAACAACACCTTTACATTCAAAGTGATTTGATTTTACCTATTTCTGTTGGCGAGAAAAAAGAATACATTTTACGTGATTTCATTCATGATAAAGACGCTTCATATGGAATAGTCGAGAAGATGTTTGAATCTATTTTCTATCATCCCGTCGTCAAACAAACTATACCCTCTATTGCTATCAAAATTACCAATGGTTTACAAGAGTGTATCCATGTGAAAGATACTAAATCCCTCGTAACTTTAGTGTTTCGGAAAACAAAGTGAAGTCATTGTGATATGTTTATTGAAATAAAAATATGTATATGAAAAAGTCTTTTCACAGATATAGGGGGAATGGGCTGACTGTAGGCATATATTCACAAGGAAGAAACGATCTCATGCGATACATAAAACAACCATGTATATCTACAAAAAGCAACATCAAAATACTGAGTTAAAGTTGATTATGTCAATACATCTCCTGAATGTGGTAGCGTGAGTTTTATTCTTTTGGGTGGAGGTATGTTTGTGTCAGGATGTCCATGTGGAAGAGATGTGTTATGTCCTATCCAACACCTCTTATCCTCCCATGCTGAAAGTGCTCGTTTCTTGAACGTGTACGTTTTCACAGTATGAACTTGAGATTTTAAGATTGTCATATTGACAAACGTTATAGTTTTATTTTTATAGGCCTTCTTATAGGACCGATGTTTCATTTTATGAACAATGGATTTTGATATACCTTTAGCACGCTTAATACTATCTGCACATTCTTTTAGTTTCATGGAATACATTTTAGGACGGAGGAGAATCATTTCATCTATTTCCTTTCCTGCTGTTTCATCCTTAAAACAACCAAGTTTGGCTTTATTCTGTATGGAATAGAGTGGATGAGTGGGATTGTAGTTAGATGTATCGAAATATTTTTCTAATGACTTACCTACTTCATTAAAATTTAAATCTTTTTGAGTGGTAATTCCTAAAAAGAAACTATCTGTATCACCACCCAGCAAGCGAACCTCTTTTACGAGAGGGCATGGTTTTAATATTTTGTAGAAGAGTTGATACATTTCAAGCTTGGAATAATCTAAAACGGCTTGCCCAATATAGATGGGTTTGCACAACTCAACTTCTGATTTAATCATTTTAACACCTACAAGATCCTCATCGATGATGTCTCTATCAATGAAAAGAGGTGATGAGGTCAATTTGTGATATTTTTGTTCATCAACGACTAGTTTGTAATTCATACGTTTTCTAACATCCTCCATGGTCTTTCCGAATAGACTATTATTCTTATATTTATAAAAATCCTTTTCAAAATTATTTTGGGCGAGTGCACGTTTTTGACTGTTACTATCTATGTAGGGTTTGAGGAAGGCTTTCTGTCTAAATTTGATAATGCGGTGAACTGACTTTAGAAGCATGCCCATTTCTAAATAGAATTTTAATATGCAGAAGTGTACGAGATAATTTTTCTTATCATATTGGGTGAGTAAAAGTTTGCGGCATGGTTTGTACCTTGGCTGTCCACACTCTGTTAAGTTATTATGAAATTGTGACATGAATGGTGAAAACATATCTTCAGTCACTTCGCCAGATTCAGGTGCGAGTGGGAAATCAGCAGTTTTATTTTTAATACTATTTGGATAAATCAAATCCACTTCAAAATAATATCCCCAATCACCTTCATCTGGAATATTCAGTATGTTTGAAGGGTTGGAGTAATACTCAAGCTCATTTTGATTTAACCAACTAAACTCGGAATGAGGTAGTGGTTTAGACAGTGAACTGCCATATAAATTATTTTGGTCATAGTACTTTAGGTGGATATGATCATCACCTACTGTTTCAGATTTTATATGATGTTTATTTACAAATGTGAGACCACCGCGTATTCCGCGCTCAAATATATTATACATCTCCGGGTCTTGTAAGAGATGAATGGTCTCACCAGTCATTTTAAAGGCTGATTTAAAGGACATGGCTGGTAGACTGACAAAGTGGATAGGATCTAATTTGTCTTCTTCTAATGCCACTCGTCGAAACTCCTGAAAGACATCAGCCAGCAAAATGACATCTAATTCTAAGTAAGCGATCATATAATCGCCAAACGTTTTACAATTAAATTTTAACCATGCCTCTTGAGCATGTTCATAGTCCTCTACTGGACAATCTTCACCCGTCAAATCGTTTTTGAATTTGTCAATGGAAGGAAGGGTTGTTTCATTTAGTTTAGACATTGAGCTAAAATACGCATAAGGAAAGACTCCTTTGCGAGTGATTATTTCATCCGTTAAGTTTGGATAGTGTTTCTTCAAAGTTTGACTATGGGGAAGAAACTTGAGATTACGAACGAGAGAAGCTAGTGACGCTGACATGAATTGAAATGAATCTAAAAATTTTATTTCGAAGAAGACTGTCTTATTTTCTTTAGTTTTATCTACTGGTACTTTTGCTGTCATTGCCATGAATTTTTCTCTCGTTTGTGCTATTACATTAAACTGCCACGATTTCATCTGGCTCAACCCTCCTTTTATGAGCATATGACTGTCATAGCCCTTAAAGTTATGAAAAATGACGGGTAGTACACGACGTCTCAACCTAAGTGAAAAGTTACATTTGGAGCAGAGTGCGTTTCTAAATTTACCAGTGATGTGATCATGATCACGCACTTTCTTAATTTTATCGTCATCAAACGTTTTATGACATTTAGGACAGGATGTGCAACTTTCAAATTTTTGTTTGTCTTCATCTGACATATGTAGTGACTTACGCTGCAATTGGGAATCATATGATTGTTGAAATTTTGCAGCTTTATCGAGAAATTCTAGAAATTTTGAAATGCAATCTTCACCTTGCCAAGTATGCATTTTGTTTTGTCTATTCCTAAAGTGGTCATGCCATACTTCATAGCAGGATATGGCTGCTGGCTTGTGGATGATATCATCAATGTAGCATTCTATGTCTGCGTAAATGACACGCAGGGGACTTAATTCGTCACCATTATCCCTATGTGAAAATATTTTATCTTTGGGCATGCGTTCCATTTGTAATTTACCTCGCTTGCACCATTCATAGTGAGTTTCAAATTTATCTTTACTCCAAAATGAGCGGATGCAGCGGTCGCATACAAAATGTTCACCTCTTTTAGAGTGCCCCAAGTGAGTGTACAAGCGAGAGATTTTGGGAATACCACAGTAGTGCCATTCCTCGCTATCATCTTGTTTTACTAATAAGAGGTTGACTACACGTTCATAACAAGTTGAACGTGAATTATAGCGGGCACCCTTCAACCCCTTCTCCCACACGTGAACGACAATTTTAATCTTATTATGTTTTTCGAACGTTTCTACATCTTTGATTTTCATGTTGTTACTATCACAACCTTCAAAGTCTAGTTCATCCTCCCACTGTCTATAGCTATAGGTGCGATCTCGATGCGCGTTGATATCATTATAGTGAAGGATGGATAGGACTGCATATTTGAAACACTGTGATTTACAATCAACATTGATGACAGCTTTCTTATTATACAACGTTTTTGGAAGTTTAAATGTGCCTCGAGCTGCATGACTTTCTAATAGGGAAATTTTGAATATGGCTGAGTCCACACCATCAAAAATGAGAGCGCTGTCGCGTTGATTGAATTTATCTACATTTGATTTTAAACATTGAATGTGAAAATTTAGCCAAGACTCGCAGTCTACAACTTCGGTTGCGGAAGAGGAAGGAACATGAAACTGTATTCTCTCCGTCACTTGACCCGTTTGAAAATCTATTTTAATATATTTTAGTTTAAGGTAGATGAGCGCCTTCATTCTAAAATTGTCTAAATTATTGAAGAGCGCTTCGATAATGTTAGAATTTTGAAGGAGCCACTCAGGAAAATCTACAATTTGAGTATTGGACTCCATGCAGTAGTCGCGTACTAAATTATTATGTGAAACATTAATGAGGGAGATGGTAGAGGTACCGTTGGTGTAGTGATCATTTGCATGCGTGTGTTGAAGTCTGTGCGAAGATCGCTGAAAGTGACTATCAAAAGAAAGAGGGCACAAATCGCAAGGAAAGGAGATGTCATCGTCAGAATCAACTTCACCTCCGGAGATTGACGCCGCTTTGCGTTGACACACACGTTGTTTGATGTGTCGAAGGAGACTGTGCTTCCTTGTAAACATATGTCCGCAGTCGGCACATTCCCACTCGTTGCCTTGCCGCGAGAGTCCTGAGCTGGAACTCACATCACCTGAAAGAGAAATCATTCTTTCATCTCTGTTCAAGCCTCAGTGTAGTGTTACAACCTACCTTGACTCAATAACTCTAAACTTTCCTCGAGAAGAGAGGGCGTTGGTGATGAAGTTGATGCCTGAAATTGAGGAAGATGCTATTAGTCACACGTTTGAGGGAGATGAGAGGAAATTTTCAACTTACCATTTCAACGAAATCAAGTTTAAGGTTGATACTTCTACAAGATAGAGACTTCACTCAAATTTGGAATTCACGAGATAGCAGTTCACTTGTACACCTCAAATAATAGTCAAAGAGAGAGATCGTGCGTTCGTCACTTGTATGATTCACAGATTAAATGAAATGAGCTGAATGTCACTTTGCTTATATACTTTCATCCTCTTCATTCATTGGATGTTCATTCTGATTGGCTGCTTGTGTATACTTAAGAATAGGAAAAATGTTAAAGTTATCATTATTCAAAGTCAGCATTTCAAAGACAACATGACAAGTCCTCCAACAACACCAAATACCGCATTGGAGTTCTCCTCTCCATATACATCAGCAAAGGTGCTCGTTACACCAAATGCACCAAGAAAGGCGAAGGTGGAGAAGACATACAATCTCGACAATATACGAAAGTTATCATTATCGGAGGAGGATGAAGAGGAGTTGCCCGACCTAACAGGCATACGGTGGAAATATTTACAATATGATGCCGAAGGGGTGATGGAGATGACCAGCAAGTCGCACTTGCATCAAATATGGGAGTGGTACACCCCTAACTCCCAACCGCGAACCGTGGCGGAGTGGGCGTACATTGAGAAAGTGAGGGACGCTGCAGAAGAACGTTTAAAGCAGCTCAACTGTTTTTGTAATCTATGTGAAGCCAGACTCTGGGACGATATTGACGATGAAGACCTTTTGAAATACATGCCATAATAAATGTTTATTTCGTATTATCTTTGCTTTCATACTGACTTACTTGAATGGGGTTTTAGTGAATAATTTAACCATGTATACTTTTTCATTTGGAAATAGTAGCACGCTTAGTCTAACTTGTAAATCTAAAAACATTTCATATGGACGATGATGGTAGATAAAATAGTGTCAAATAAATTAAGATAGCTTACACTTCTGATACAGGGATAGCAATCGACTGCGATCCATGTGTAAAGAGCTTGTTAGACTATGGATGGGCTTAAGTGGATGATTTAACCATGTATACTTTTTCATTTGGAAATAGTAGCACGCTTAGTCTAACTTGTAAATCTAAAAACATTTCATATGGACGATGATGGTAGATAAAATAGTGTCAAATAAATTAAGATAGCTTACACTTCTGATACAGGGATAGCAATCGACTGCGATCCATGTGTAAAGAGCTTGTTAGACTACGGATGGGCTTAAGTGGATGATTTAACCATGTATACTTTTTCATTTGGAAATAGTAGCACGCTTAGTCTAACTTGTAAATCTTAAAACATTTCATATGGACGATGATGGTAGATAAAATAGTGTCAAATAAATTAAGATAGCTTACACTTCTGATACAGGGATAGCAATCGACTGCGATCCATGTGTAAAGAGCTTGTTAGACTACGGAAGAGAGAAGTGTGTTATGTTGCGTGTGGCGCGTGAGTGTCCTCCCATTTCATTCCATTCATCAATTCGTCTCATTGATAGAGACAGGTAGAACTCATGGTTCTCATAACGTATGCAATGGAAAGTTTTAGGCAACCTTCGACAGTTGGCTAAATGTCGCCCTGGCGCGAATGCATACTACGTTGAGACAGAGGCAATCACTTGCAAACATGACGCAGAGAGGTTTAACAAGATTGACCATTGCCGAATGTCCCTTGCGGTATACATAGCTACGGGTTTCACCGCCGCCCTTTACAGGAACGCCCGTCGAAAGGAAGTATTACACCGAACTTCATTTGCAACGTTCAAGTTGACTGATAGCAGATTCAACTAAATGATAGTATTCGCCAGTCCGAAGACTGCCCAGGGCAAACCGCGAGGAGGTTCTATCATGTCTTGCCCCATGGTGGCCCTTAAGAGAGCCGATGGTTCGTTCTCGGGGACGTGAATTTGACTATTGACTGGAATAGTCAATGGGTATGACGCTTAGGTTGTCGTATACCCTATACCGCCTAAGCCGTGGTGGTGCATCTGGCACCTTTCGGATGCGAGTGGTATTCGGAGTCCACACCTCATCCGTCCAAATGATCCTCTTGATCTTCCCCTTCTTCTCATCCTCAACCCACTCGTCGAGGATGACGAACTCGGGAATGCCGTTGTCTTCATCAGTGAAGACGGGAATATTGTCGGCAGATGTCGCTTCCATCGTGACTTCAAATTGAATGAGAAGCGCTACAATCTTCTGGCTTATATAGGGTTTTCAACAATGAATTGCTCAACAGCGAATCAGAATGCTTCAGGGATAGCAATCGACTGCATAATGTTCAAGTTGACTGATAGCAGATTCAACTTAATGATAGTATTCGCCAGTCCGAAGACTGCCCAGGGCAAACCGCGAGGAGGTTCTATCATGTCTTGCCCCATGGTGGCCCTTAAGAGAGCCGATGGTTCGTTCTCGGGAGTCGTCATCCTACAGCCTACCAATTCTGCTGAGAGAGTCAAAGACTCTCTCTTTGGTAGCACTGTCGACTTCCACACTAACTGGCACATGACTAAAAATTGGAATGTAGCGCCATTCCGTTGGATTGACAGCAGTTGCTGTCATCGGATTGCCAATCCGAGCAAGATTATTAAAAACTCTGTCTTGCTCCTCTAGCCTGACGAACTCCTCAAATAAATTTCGCGGCCTTAACTGCGGTCCGCGAGGAGAGCTGACTTGACTGTTCGGCGTCTGCATGATTGAAATGAAATGAAATGAGAGGCAGTGGTTTATATACCCCTCTAACGCGACACAACGTTCAAGTTGACTGATAGCAGATTCAACTTAATGATAGTATTCGCCAGTCCGAAGACTGCCCAGGGCAAACCGCGTGGAGGTTCTATCATGTCTTGCCCCTAGGTGGCCCTTAAGAGAGCCGATGGTTCGTTCTCGGGAGTAAATTGATGGGGTGGTGAAGGCAGGCAAAGATCTGCAATGAAAATGATATGTATTAGAATAGGATATACTATCTTATTTGCTTTTCACTTACCAAGTTAGTCATCCTTAGGCAGTCTCGCGGGCTTCCTGATTGAAAATTTGTGGAGATGGCCGCGCATTCGTAAGCTTGCATGGAGACACTTCTTGCTCGGATGACCGTTGTAGCAAATAATTGACTCGTCCAGATTTTGATTGACGAGTACTTGGCCGGCCAAATGATTATCCCGAATAGGGATGTGAAACTCAAACAAACGATCCTCATTCACACGTTCCCACTCATCCCTCATGCGCTCCAACTTCTCACACGCCTGCCTCTCATCACCCCGCCGAGCCACAGTCCTCTCCAACTCAACATTCCTCGCTCTCAACACACTCATCTCCTTCATCATCTCCTCAAACTTCGCCTCTGCATCTCTCATTCTTCTCTCCGCAGCACTCGCCCTCTTCTCACACGCATCATTCTTCTCTTCCAACTCTCGCGTCTTATTCTTCAAATCAGTCACACAACGCCTCATTCTAATGTTTTCATCCGCCACCTCCTTCGACTTCAAATCCTTCTTTTTCAACTCATCCAACTCCTTCACAACTTCATCCTTCACTTTCTTCAAACTCTCAAACTTATTCACTAACAAATCATGCGCCATCTGCTGCGAAACATGCCTCTTCTCTTCATCCTTCAACCACCTCGCCGACTGCACACGAATCCCACCACTCTTCACTTTTGGGGAAGATGAGCTCTTCGGGGGGTCGGTGATGACGATGTTGGACACCTCCGATGACGAAGAGCTCAACTTCCTCACACGCTTCCTCACACGCTCCCTATCTAAATCCACATCATCCTCATCATCACTCTCAAGCACTCTCTTCCGCTGCTCAATCTCACCCTCCAACGACGCAACCGCTCTCGCCAACTCATCATTCTCAACAACATTCTCAACAACATTCTCAACAACATTCTCAACAACATTCGCAACATTCGCCAACATTCGCTCCCTCTCTTCCACAATCAACTGCGTAAATCTCAAATCAGTCACTAAACCACCACTACAGTCAGCATGCACTCTGTAAAAACGCGCCTCATCCTCATCACCCTTCAGCACTCTACACTTCACGCAAGCAACCCTATTCAAGACAATCATGTGGCCGGTGCCCGCCTTCTTCACATGAGCTTTGGCGTCCGCACTGCGATTAACTCGCCCACAAGAGCACATTTTAATATGGTATTTGCGGTTCCTGTCATTAGCCATGTTAGATTTATCGTTAGCTGTAAGATAATGAAATTTGTATAAGTTTGGAATCATGTAGTACAGTCATATTCCTAAAGAGTGTAGTGAGTGGCACTCGATCCCGTCGACAGCCCGAAGGCCTTGTACCGATCACTAGGGAAGTGAGAGATCTTCCCCGATACCCGCTCTTTACAGCTGAAGACATCATTGTCACTGCCCCGAAGTGGTAACAGGAACGCCGAGTCAAAGGTAGTGATCAGTAGCTGGGATCTAACCCCTCAAAGCTGCCTTAGACTTAGTTAAATTTCAAATCTGATAGCAGATTTGAACTCAGGATACTTGAAAACCTTAGTCTATATGTTAAAACTTTGAAAAAACTGAAAATTAAGAATTTTTAAAAAATTCCGCATTTTACTACTCATACTACTTTTAAAAAATTTTATCAGTAGTAAAGACACTATCAAACTCTATCATACAAACTTTGAAGTAGCAAGATAGCTTGCCTACTTCAAAAGATAGAGTCCTTTGCACCCGATATCGGGAGCTCAGAGCGACGACCGTCGCTTACCTCGTCTTTCGATGAAGTGATCAGACTTACGTTGTCGGGGGTTTATATATGCTCGGAAGAAAACTTAAAATGGCTCTATCTCCGAAAGTATTCATCGTAGCGACATGCGGTTTGTTGCAAACGATTTGTCTCATCATTCTTTACAATATGACACCTGAACCATTCTCATATGACCACGGGAAGTTGGTCCGCCAGCACATGTCCATGTAACATGCCACAAGTGAAAAAATTCCTAAGTGTGAGAGCTCCAGTGTGGTGAAAATTTTGAAAAATTTAAAACTTCCGAATTTCAACCTGGGACCTTAACCAAAACATTTTTCATCAAATTTCACTGACCTCCCCCCCCTCGTTCAGAGAAATTTGATGAAAAATGTTTTGGTGACGGTCCCAGGTCGAAATTCCACACTTTGGAAAATTTTCAAAATTTTACCCATACAAAGTCACTCTGACACTTAGGATTTTTTCAGGTGAGCGAGCTCCGACCTAAAATCTTGTAACCGCTCTAACTTTTGAACGAAGACAGATAGGAACAAGCCGATTCTTTCACTGAATTTGTCTCACTCTTAGCTTTCAAACGAGCTATTGCACGACAAAATCCGTCCACTAGAAGCCAAGATAGAAGCTAGCTGTCCAGGGGGGGGGAGGTCAGTGAAATTTGATGAAAAATGTTTTGGTGGCGGTCCCAGGTCGAAATTCCACACTTTGGAAAATTTTCAAAATTTTACCCATACAAAGTCACTCTGACACTTAGGATTTTTTCAGGTGAGCGAGCTCCGACCTAAAATCTTGTAACCGCTCTAACTTTTGAACGAAGACAGATAGGAACAAGCCGATTCTTTCACTGAATTTGTCTCACTCTTAGCTTTCAAACGAGCTATTGCACGACAAAATCCGTCCACTAGAAGCCAAGATAGAAGCTAGCTGTCCAGGGGGGGGGAGGTCAGTGAAATTTGATGAAAAATGTTTTGGTGGCGGTCCCAGGTCGAAATTCCACACTTTGGAAAATTTTCAAAATTTTACCCATACAAAGCCACTCTGACACTTAGGATTTTTTCAGGTGAGCGAGCTCCGACCTAAAATCTTGTAACCGCTCTAACTTGTGAACGGCTGGTCCGATTGACTCGCAACAAAAAATGTTGTCGAGCAGTTTTTTCTCCTCTTTCAAACGAGTAGCTGTAAGACAAAATCCGTCCACTAGAACCAAAGTTAGAAGATTGCTGTCGGGGGGGGGGTCAGTGAAATTTGATGAAAAATGTTTTGGTGACGGTCCCAGGTCGAAATTCCACACTTTGGAAAATTTTCAAAATTTTACCCATACAAAGTCACTCTGACACTTAGGATTTTTTCAGGTGAGCGAGCTCCGACCTAAAATCTTGTAACCGCTCTAACTTTTGAACGAAGACAGATACGAACAAGCCGATTCTTTCACTGAATTTGTCTCACTCTTAGCTTTCAAACGAGCTATTGCACGACAAAATCCGTCCACTAGAACCAAAGTTAGAAGATTGCTGTCGGGGGGGGAGGGGGTCAGTGAAATTTGATGAAAAATGTTTTGGTGACGGTCCCAGGTCGAAATTCCACACTTTGGAAAATTTTCAAAATTTTACCCATACAAAGCCACTCTGACACTTAGGATTTTTTCAGGTGAGCGAGCTCCGACCTAAAATCTTGTAACCGCTCTAACTTGTGAACGGCTGGTCCGATTGACTCGCAACAAAAAATGTTGTCGAGCAGTTTTTTCTCCTCTTTCAAACGAGTAGCTGTAAGACAAAATCCGTCCACTAGAACCAAAGTTAGAAGATTGCTGTCGGGGGGGGGGTCAGTGAAATTTGATGAAAAATGTTTTGGTGACGGTCCCAGGTCGAAATTCCACACTTTGGAAAATTTTCAAAATTTTACCCATACAAAGTCACTCTGACACTTAGGATTTTTTCAGGTGAGCGAGCTCCGACCTAAAATCTTGTAACCGCTCTAACTTTTGAACGAAGACAGATAGGAACAAGCCGATTCTTTCACTGAATTTGTCTCACTCTTAGCTTTCAAACGAGCTATCGCACGACAAAATCCGTCCACTGGAAGCAAGCTGTCCAGGGGGGGGGGGACGTCAGCCGAAAATTTTTTCTCTCCGATTTCGCTGGAAACATCCTTCCTAACCCAAAATTTCACGTAGATTCCGAATCTGGCCTCCGTTTTCTCATCCGATGCTTCGTTTGGGCGCTACACACCAAAAACATCACACACTATAGCCTCAAGACTAATCCTGGCGGTCGCCCACGTCAACCTAGACGGTCGCCCACGCCAACCAGGCGGTCGGACCAACTCACCCGAGTCTCACACTCTGTCGTTGCAGAGGGGGGGGACGTCAGCGAACATGTTGTGAACGTGGACCCACCTGGCCGGCACACCACGACAGACCACAACCTCTGTCGTTCCAGAGGGGGGGGGACTCAGACACGAAGCACCACGGCGGCCGACCACGACACTCTGCCGTGCCAGAGGGGGGGGGAGACGCAGCGGTGGCCGCCATCTTGCGCGGTCCAGAAGTGGAGTTTTGCTTACTACTCTGGTTCAGTTATTGCAGGCAAATTCGCGCATTTTGAAAGCAAGATATAAAGAAGGCATCCAATTTCCAATTTGTTTATATTTACATGCTACACAACAATGTCTACCATGGCAAAGCATCTATGAATGTAACGCAAAACATGAGTGGCGATTTGCTCAACCTTATGTCCACTCAAAGTTATCTGATCCTCTATGATGTCTCTGGATATGGCATCGAGAATTCGAGTTCTGTGCTCCGCTATTGAGACATCGTTTGGCACGTTAGAAATTCTTGCTGCGGTTTCATCAATATAAATCAGGGTGCGGTTTAAGCCATCTTCCAAACACCACTGTGCATAATTTGAACGGTCATCCTTGACGTCGGGAGAATTCCGTCTAGCCGGGCAGTCCTGCAACTTTTTCATAGTTATTAGTTCCCCATCCAGTGCTCGAGATATTGTTGAAATTGAGACTGGATTGTCCAACTTAGACTTTGTTTGCTCTTAAGTCATGTCCGGAGTTTTCTCGACCAGTTCGACAATACGTCGAACAAGACCGTTGGTCAGCCGCACAGATTCCTCCCGTCGTCCACCTCGCTTATCGACAAATGTCTCTCCACGTTGATGACGCTTTATGATGGATCTGGCAGTTGAAAGTTAATATTGAGTACCCTTGCAGCAGCTTTATAATCCTCACCATTCATCCACGCAGCAATGGACTTCTGCTTCATTTCAAAACTCGTTTGTGAGTGCTGACCACGCTCACGAGACATTTTATACAAAGAAGTCGATGTATACGCACACTGACGGTGAAAATGCTGTTTATGTACGTGAATCAGATTGGTGAATTGGTGAACAATCTTCATATTCAGGAATTTGTGCTCACTAGATGCGAAGTTGCATGCACAAGGACAACAGTCAGCGAAATTGGCTGAACAAGACATAGATATCAACTTTAACATGTGTATCTGAATGCTATGTAGCTAATGTGCTAGCACAATGCATGATTGTGGGTGGAAAAACCTGTATCAGACGATGTGTGTTTTGGTGTGTGCGAAGTGATATCACAGCACGCACGCATCTCTCACTGGCTCTGATGTCCTCTGCTGACAGCTTATTGTTTGCCATTTGTGCCATTTCGATTTTGAGGTTGCACATAACCCTTCCTTTCTAGGAAACCGAAGCGCGCAGATGAATCTAATTCTGTGGTTCCATTATTTCAGACAATCAAAGAAATGACTTCATCTTTCAGAATAGATAGCTGTTAGATAGTCTATAGGCAAATTGCAATAATTTGATGAGTGGACTCTTCTGATACAGAAGAAATCACTTGCTAACATTTAAAAATCCAGGAAAATCTAGTTAGCAGAACACCAATAAGTCAATGGATGCTTGTTTCCAAATGAATTGGAAAACATGCAAGAAACATGTGAACATGAAATATTCGTATTTCAAAACACAACCATAGAGATTTCCTTGGACATCACACAGTACATTCCAGGCGCGCTTTCAATTTAACAGGCGCAATACATTTCAGGCGTAACAAAAACATCGATATCAGAATATTGTGTGGAACAAAATTTTGCCTGCATGTCCTTTAGTTCTCACTCTTCAGTAGATTGTCGTAATTCTCTCGCTTTTTTGAAAGAAATTAGCAATGGACTTTAGATCCTCAATACACTTATAACTAACTATCTTGATGATCTCAGCAGCCAATCAAAATTTTTACTCTGCAACTTTCTCTTAATGCCTGTCTAAGTTACTCATTGCTTCCATAGACAGCAGCTGTGTTTTCGTTCTTGTGAATTTCATTTAAACTGTTGCTTTTCACAATCACTAAAACATTCGTAGCTAACTGAGGACGTAAACTTATGTTGACTAAGTCGCATAATGATTTTCAACTGCTGCGACAATCTACTGCGATTAGCGGATTAAATTGTTGCTTTCTCTGAATGAAGATCATATATGTGGCAACATTCTATGTCACTCATTCAATCGCGAGCTCTTTCTCATTGATGCGTAATATCCGGACAGGGAGACTAGTAAAACGTCGTCTAGAGCAAAATTGAACTGAAATTTATTTTCAGTTGCTTGCATTCATAAATTTCAATTAACTGATGCATTTTCAGCTCTAATTTGACCTATATTTTATACACACATCTATTAAGGTACACAATTCTGCATCCTCTATTTTGGATACCAGTAGCAACGAGATCCGCAGGTATAAAAGACTGAGCTGAATTATGAGTGCTTCAGCCATGAAACAACTACTCCTTCATCTAGTCGTATAGAGTAGACTGTCACTAGAGTATACTCGTAGTAGACTAAAATGGTTCCTAGTGGCAAATGTCTTTGAATTATTGGAACTAATGACGTGAAACATATTTCTAGATCATGCGTAAAGTAGAACACCAGCCTTGTCAGTATTATGATGGAAGGAAATAATTGCAAATAGTTAGCATATACATGTGCAATTTATCGATGTTTTTCACAGTTATGTGAAATTGTGAAGAAATCCATTTTAGTGCGATATATTATGATAATGGAACAATAACTAGTTATTTCAACGCATGATGATAGTTGTACAATAAGTAGTATATTGCGCAAAGTTAGTGAAATATATATAATTCATGTGATGTTAGTCTATAAGTCTCTCTCATAAGCGTTGTTTTAATTATTTCTGATATGCGAGTAAGGTAGAGCAGCTTATATGTTAGAAAATCAGTGACATTTATTATTCTTCATTTATTATATCCAACTCCATAGGATTGTGGCCCCGGTCTCCAATATTGCCAGATTCGTCAATATACTGCTGAAGCTGTTTAGCGTGTCTACGCTGTGAATCGCTCAATACCAATCACATACGAAGGATGCATGCCAAAATATTTTTTAGTTTATTTCTGTATCTATTTTATACTAAAGCCATACCAGCATAATGTTAAAGGAAAATCATAAATGTGTATAAAGTATGTTGATTTAAGGCCTTTTTTCAATAAAGATCACACTAATGTTGCTACTGTTTTGTAAGTACTGAGATAATGACATTCAAGAGTCAAACTTACAATAGATTAACAGATAGACATGCAATTCGATTTTAATGCATGCAAGTCTGAGGAATTTCATAAATAATCAATAAGTATTCAGCCATCAAAAATAATGCATTATGTATTTTTGAAATTAAGCATATTATGAATGCGAAATAAAAACACATAATAATTCATGAACGCACAAATAGTTATGTTTGATGAACTACTAGCGTATTGTCAAAAATGAACAGAAATTGTGAAACTCAAGCCACATCGTTACAAGGTGACAAACGACTCGAATTCTCCTGCCTCTGAACCGTTGTATAATAAGCAAGTTTGATTGGTTTGTATGGGAGTAAACGATTTGCAGTCTGCACCGCGTGCATTACACGCACGAGCGCAATCCAAGGCGGATTGATGTTGAAGAATATCTGGAACTTCAGAATTTGCGGGTGATGTCTTTTTCTTGCGATCTGTGAAGTAAAAGGAAGTGTGGACACTAGGGTGAACAAGTCTCAACGCATAGAGTAAATATAGTACACTGCATATGGACTGTCCATATACAGTGAAAATTTTTATAACGGAATATTTAGTTTTCAAGCGGAGATTGCACTCTTGCGATCTAGAAATATATTTGATCACTTTTTTAAGAAGCTAAATTTTTGCACATTATTCCCGTGTTTATGTACTATCGACGTGAGCACAAATTACAAGTAGCATGAAGCATGTTGGGTATGAAAAGGAATGAACATTTACCAACAAGTATCTCAATTAAGTGGAAATTAAGCTGATTGTGAACGGATTTTCATGAGCCACATTATAATGCAAATCTTCATGGAAAAGTCGAGATTTTATTGTGCCTTCTTTAAATTTTAAGATTTTCATCGGCATGATTGTATGATTCACTAAATTTAAGTTTCATTTCTTGAGTCTGAATAATATTGCGGAACCATTTGCATATTCTTAAGTAAATTATAATCACTGTCTTTGATCATGATATTTTCTTCTTTCAATGGCAGCAAGTTTGTGATATGATCACGCTTAAGAAAAGACTCTCGTGAAGAAGGTTGAGCATGAAAGTAATAGCAGCTCATCGAATTGCTAATTTGACAAGCATTACCTCTCCAAGGCTGTCATGACACGGAGGATCTGCAGAATGCTATTATTCCTTCTGTATTGCTATCATGATCAGTCAATTCCGTGGTGATTTCTTCAAAACTGCAAAACTTTTGGCAGCAACACCCAATTGTGTTCATCTCGACTTCATTTAATAAAATCGAAACTGTATACACTTTATGAATTTAATTAATACTGAGTTGCTGCTCTATCTAATGTACCCACTCTATGTCTCAGAGAGTGCATGGTAGCATTTATGTAGAGAATGCAATCTTCGGGATACTGCCGTTTTCCAATGAAAGCCATATTGATTGAATCCAGGGAAAACAAAAGAATTTCCGATTTCGATTTGTTTATAATTTTTGTAAGGTTTCTTGAAGTCACATAATAATGGTTTTCACACCTGTTGTACGCTTGTCTGTCTGTGAATTGGTTAGACCTATTTCTTTTCAGCTTCATTTTGAGACGTAAATCAATAAACTGACGTCCGTTGTGTGCATAAAGTTATTATTAACTATCACCGTATTAGCCGTTAAAAATGTTTCTTCTATAATTTCAAACATAATACTAATTCAAATTCAAGTACGCTTGGGGTTTCGTACATAACTATCATAATAGAATCATAGATAAATTTGCTTTTTATGATCAACTTTTGCAATTGAGCGGCTACGTTGACACCTGCTTAGTGTCTTTGAGCATCCATTATTGGCATTAAGATTTCCTGTCTTTTACTTCCCGATGGACGCTGCATGGTGGCAGAAATTAAGTGCATAAATTGATAATAAAAAGTAGATTGCAAACATCTATTTATTTGGCTCTTCTCAAACTTTCATTTGATGCTCAACACAATCATGATCACATTTAACTATGCTGGCTGGATAATTAAGATAATAACACTATTATTAATAGAATTCTATTTCTATGCATCCGTTGAAAAGTAGATATTTATATGTAAAATAGGAAGTGCAAATTTCTACATTTTAGTGTCTGGACAACTTTTCAGTTTATGAAGTGCATGGCCTAAAAATTCATTGTTTTTTAAAATTTAATATCCTATATCGTGCCGATAGTATAATTGATGTTATTGATGTTACTCCTAGATGTTATTGTACTATATTTTCTACTGAAAACTTCTCCGTCAACACAGTGCTATTTTTCTCTTATCAAAATTTAGAGAAAGTTTCATCTTTAGGTTCCTTCTGGCCTCTTTTGAAAACTCAAAAAAGTTTCTCCGGCGATCTTTTAGCTGAAAAACTCCAATTGCACATACATTGACACTTCACTTCATGATACGGAATACAATTGACTTGTTTCGTTCGATCTCATTTGCATTTCATTTAATGCTCTTGAATTAGACAGTGAACTTTAAGTAAATTTGATGGCAAAAAAGGTAGTGTTCCCCAGACGTGGCTAATCAAGCATCAGAAAATCATATGTACTTGCAATCGTATAATTTCAATTTCTAGACAGTCATCGCATTCGCATAAATGTCCGAGAAGAGGTGACCATGCATGTTTAACTGACCAACAGTCCGCTACTTCTCAATCCTCTTCAACCTTGACGCTCCCTTCATTGGAAGATGTTTTCAGCCTGCCTCGACCAACATTGAAGCACATTCCAGTGAGATCTCGTCAAGTATTCGCATCAGTTTTCTCTGGCGCTCTACGCAAATTAGTTTCAACTAACACTGTTGGAGCATGGACGCAGTTTTTCATGCTTCCAAAATGTGTTCTGCCTTCGCAAAAACGTGGAGGTCATAATGTGAAGCGCCCAGATATCAGTTCATTCTGTCGTCGATGGGCAAATGGCGAATGGAAGGAGCTTTGGGAGATGGCAGAAAACAGTGCAAGAACTTTTAAAGGCAAGCAGTCACAGTCCAGTGTATTTACTAAAGATAAAGATACGCAGATTCAGGCAGCCATCAGTTTCGCACAAGACGGACTCTATGGGAAAGCCGCTCGCACTCTTACTTCAACTGGAATAGCTCCTAATACTGAAGAGACCTGGAGAATTTATCGGAAAAGCACCCAGCGGCAAGAGAACCCATGCAACAGTTTACGGATACCCCCTATTCAGTTGCCAAATGATTTTGATATTCGAAGCATCCTGCGCTCCTTTCCATTGGACACCGCTTGTGGTTCAACTGGACTGCGTTGTCAACATCTTATCGAATCAGCGGAAGCAATATTGCCTGTTCCTATTTATTCTTCACTTAGGAGTGTGATCAATCTACTTCTCAGAGGTGACGCTCCTTCAGAAGTAAAGTGTATTTTGGCTAGTGCAAACCTTACTGCCCTGAACAAAGGCGAGAGAGACGTACGTCCAATCGCTGCAGGAGAAATTTTGCGACGTTTGGTTAGTAAATGTGTATGTGCTACTTTGAAGACTAAGGTGGAAAGCATTCTCAGACCTCATCAATTTGGAGTGGCTTGTAGTGCAGGTACAGAAAAGATAATCCACAACTTAAGGTCGGTGATCGATGAACATTGGTTGGACGGAGACTTTGTAGTTTTTAAGGTTGATATGCAAAATGCCTTCAATCGAGTATCCCGCCAACAGATTTTCGATTAGTGTACGCAGGAAATACCTGAAATCTTGCCTTGGCTGTCAAGTTGTTATTCACAACAAACAATTTTGCGGCATCGACTGGGAAAGTTGAAGTCAGAAACAGGTGTTCAACAGGGAGATCCCCTTGGACCACTTCTCTTTTCTATGGCACTCAACCCTGTCATACGGATCATCTCGCAAAATATTCCTCTTATATCACAGGCATGGTATTTGGATGACGGGGTTTTCTGTGGCTCTTTAGATTCTATACAGAGGGTTCTAGCTCTGCTTCAATCGACCTCGAGCACTACTGGTTTGCATGTTAACTTGTCTAAGTGTGAAGCTTTCAGTAGAGGAAGATTGATGGAGCTGAATGATGGAATAAAGAAAAGCAGTTCCCCTAATCTTGAGATTCTTGGGGCACCCATTGGAGACAATGAGTTTTGTTGTTCGTTCATCAGGAGTAAAGTCAAGAAAGCAAATCTTTTGCTGCAACAGTTGAAGACTATATACAATCCACAAGTGGCCCTCTCCATTCTACGTCGCTGCTCTGGATTCTGCCGACTTGCTCATCTTGCTAGAACGACTCCAGTTGGTATAACGAGCAAAACTTTGTTGGAATTTGATAATGACATTCGCGAAACACTTGAGGAACTGTCGCAATAGAGTGTTCAGACGCAGCATGGCAACAAGCTCAGCTTTCCATTCGAAGAGGAGGTCTTGGCCTGCGATCAGTTTTCCCAGCATTCTGGGGCAGCATTTATTGCTTCCTTTATGAAATCTGGTGTGCATCTATCAACTTACCAATACGTACATGACGCAATCGAATACTACAATGAAAGCGTAAATGCAGGAGATTGCTTCAAAGAGGAGGAACTAACAAAAGATACATCAATTACTCAGCATAAATTATCTGACAAAATAGATGAAACATCGTGGAAGGGATTGGTTGCTAAAGCCTCTCCAGCTGATCAAATACGTTTGATGAACATTGTAGAGCCGCATGCAGCGGATTGGCTTCGTGTGATTCCATCTCCCGGTTTGGGTCTGTCAATAGAGCCGAATGAGATGAATGTTGCCATAAAGTGGTGGTTAGGGCTTCCGCTGTATGAAAGTGGTGCAAATTGCAGATACCATCCAACGTCACCACTCGACCAACTCGGCCATCATGCATTAACCTGTCGAAGAGATGGTGACGTCGTAAATCGACACAACAGCATAAGGGACGTAATTTTCGAGACGTGCAGGCGATGACTTCTGAGACCAAAGCTCGAGTGCGGTGCCGGCCTGGGACAGAGTCATCAAAATTCAAGACCCGCAGATCTTTGTGTGCCAGAATGGTCCCTTGGTAGGCCTGTAGCAGTTGATATGACCGTGGTTCATCCGCTCAATCAAGAAAACGTAAATGGAGCGAACACTACGGTTCATGAGTTGCTGAGAGCTGCAGAGGCACGGAAGGTCGCTAAAAATGGCGAAAAATGTCGTAAACTAGGATGGGTTTGCCTCCCGTTTGCAATGAGTGCATATGGAGGGTTCGGTGAGGAAGCTCACAGAGACTCTCAACCCAGACAAATGCCAAGATTTCAGAATGCAGAGAGTCAATATATGGTCTGCTTTCTGTGACTCTCGTACGAAGGAACGCTCAAGCGATCCTGAAACGAAGACCTCCCATTGGCCGCTTTGAGCTAGAACACGCATATGTTTAGGATTAACTTTTGTTACTGCTTTGTACACGTATTTTTATCTTCTGTTTCTCTCCAATAGGTTCATGTCCATAGCTTTTATCCAACAAATAACTGCTAAAACTTTTGTATTCCTGTTTTAACTTTGATTTTTAATTGATAATCATAGAAATAATAATGATGGCAAATTACAATCATGGTATGGTACAATATGGAAAAAGGAAGGCAACAATGTAGCCTATCCCGTAATGATGATATCTCTATCTATGCATGTGAAAGACATTTTTGAAATCTCAATCAGCGTATATCTACATGTCTATTCATAACAATGCTGCCCACTTTTTTCCTACATTGATACCCAGTGCATTTCAATTACGCACATAGAAGTGGATAATAGTACACTAGAATGGAAGTTTGATATCTTGCCTATGTACAATGATGGCACATGGAAAAATCTATGGTTTGTAGATCTACTTCGATCTAAAACATTGCATCATAGTCAAACTATTTGCCAAGTTGGTTGTGGAAGTTGTTGACTGCAAATTACATGATCTTCATGAAGAGAATTTTAAATGAGATGGGGGCATTGTTTCTCATGTGAAATAGCCTACTATTCCATGGATTAAAATGCTGTGTCTATTTGCAGCAGTCATAAACAACTATTTTCCAATTTTTCAATGTTGGAATGCGAATAAAAAATTGGTTCATAGAGTTATAATTGTAAGTGGTCGGTGTGCTGTTTGTAAGAACATCTAAAGAATTCACAGATAAAATTTCTAATTATTGGACAATTTCTCCTTCAAGCAGTTAAGAAACCCAGCGCTTTTCTGGAATAAACACAATGAAATCTTCTTTACCGACAATCATTTCTTAGATAAATAAAATGGCACTGGAACTTTCAATGAACAATTGAATGACACATGCGATACAGTGTGATGATATTTTGGAAGCCGATATTCGAAAACATGCAAAGAATATGAAAATTGTTCAAATATAGTGAACAGGGGAGCCCATTAAAGTAAAATGAATACTCCAAGACTTCTTGGCCTGTGATTTTAAGCTGGAGTAATGCATGTTCTGTAAATCGACATTACAAGTTGCATGGGAGTCTGAGTATACTATTCATCAGTGGCGTCGCTTGCGCCCAGACCATAGGCCTTCACTCGGCATTGGAATACTATTTCTATACCAGACATTTTTTATGTTACAACATTTATTTTTATAAAAGTTGAAATTTTAATAACGATTTCCCGAACATTTTTCAAGGCCAAGTGAATGTGCACATGAGAAGTGATTGCTCAGTAATGGGCAAAAGACTGTTCCAGGACACCGTAAAATT